>CM017440.1:17124136-17177149 GCA_007726485.1 Eragrostis curvula | reverse complement strand
GATCAGTAGAACTGGAGATATCGATTTTTGAAGTTGGTGGACAGATTCTGGAAAAACTGGTCAAGACTGAAATTTGGTTTCATTTGGTTGATGAATTTGGGGGTGATACTGACAAAATCGAAAGGTGAACTCTGAAGCAAAGTTTTAGTTCAGGTTTTAAGCTTTCCAGCAAGTCTTGGTTCATCGAATTTGGCCAAGCGGTTTTGGAGTTATGAATTTTTAAAATTAGCTTGTCAGTCTGAAATTTTTGGGTGATCTGAAATTCGTGGAAGCATTTTAATTGATGATGCAATGCATGCTCGTCCTGCACGTCCTCACAAAATAAAAAGTTTGCCCAAATATAGCAGGCCGTAGACAGTGGTGGTGACTACTTCGCACTCACAAACGTTTCTACACGATCTACGCGCGAGTTAGTGTACCTGCAAGCACACAACGTCACCTCAACCAACCTACACAGGTGACGTATCTCATAAAAATGTAATACATGGCCCAATGACATATCCTCACCATCCTCAACTCCTCGTGAACTCGATGGCTCACGGAACATAACAAAACTCCGCCACCAATATCCAAAACCAGCGCCATGTAGTTCCTTACCTTCTTACCTGGGCGTCGGTGCGTCGTTACAGAAAATAACAATCAACTCCTATTACCACCTGATTACTCTAACATCCTTATAATGGCTTTTCGATCCTCACACGTACGTGGTTAGATTTTCGAAAATAGGCCGTTTATATGATGTACTGTCCCAACACGGCTCTGATACCAGCTGAAGCGTCTCCGCTTTTCGCAGGATCGAGTCGGTCAAGCGCTGATGAACAGACGCAACAGTAAAGCATATAAAAAGCACAAATTAAGTCTTTAAGTAGTTACATTAATCCATTTAAAACACAGAGTCGCACAGCGGAAAATAACGATACAAGTCTAGAAATAAAGGTACAAGCGCACGCGCTCACGATACACCAGAACCCGCGTCCAAAGCCATGAAGATGCGGACTCGAGAGGAGATCACTCCTCAGTCTCCCAGTGGGCTGTCCAACCATAGGGAAGCTGGCCATCCCACTGTCCACCTCCACCCGTAGAGTCGGGGATAAAGGTGCTACCTGCAATAAAACCATAAAGAGCCAAACCCTGAGCAACTAATACTCAGCAAGTCTTACCCGCCAAATTGGCTATCTACAGCCGACTCCTAATTATGCAAAGGCTACAATGGGGTGGCTGACGCGATTGCATAAAGCGCACTAATTACTTGATCCTTACTTTCAAGTTTTAGTTCCAATTAAGTACTTAACCAATAAAGCAGTGTTCATATATCTAGAACAGGTATAGTAACAATACATCAACGGTGACAGTATAGTATAGCAATGTAAATAACAGTAATGTAATAGACTAGCATCATATCATCAATCATATCACACTACGAGGTGACTCAGTGAACAAGGTTGCTCTTGACTGAGAGCGGCGGCATCGATGTACATCCTGCAGGAGAAAACCTGACCACACGCCATACGCGGCAAAGGCCACATACGGCAACCGTTTACGCTACGTGCCACCAGAGCTGTACCAGATTCTACTCCTCCCGAGGAAGGGCTCTCCCACCGCAGCCCCCGTCCCGGACGGCTGACTGCGCGGGACGCCACCCTACCTCTCCCAAATACCATGATAGAAAGAGTAAAGTATCTACCAGACATCCAGGGCGACGCAGGCTACTAGGTTTACTAGGCCCATAAAAACACTAGCATGTGAGTCAGTACGTTCAAACTTGCTCAACAGGGCCAACAACGGACGGTCCTTAATCGACACAGACGGGGCTACACCACCGTGAAGGCCCAGCCTTCTCCAACCATCCTATACAATCAATTCCCCGTCCGGTCTCAACAAATCCTAAATCCAGCTAGTACAATCCAGGGTGATTCCTATCATGCGAGTGGGACCTACCACTCGACTTCTACCGTCCGCTATCCACTAAGCCTAGCAAGTTCTAACGTAACCTAGACCACATCTACAAAAATAGGACACAAGGTAGGATATGGAAGGGTAATCCTAATGCAGTTCTAAGGCTGCACATCAATTCCTAATAGACCTAATGCACAATCAATTACTAGCCCCAATCAAGTGAGAAAGTAAAAATCCTAAACAGGGAGGCATGCACCGGGGCTTGCCTGGCTCAGGAGCGTAGCTAACAGGGTCAGCGGGGTCAGCGTCCTGCTGCGGCTGCTCCTCCTGCACCTCCTGGGTCTGCTCCTCCGGCAGCTGGAAGTCGAGCGGCTCCGGAGTCGTCTCTGTCACTACACGTTATGACAAGGAATAACGCAAAGTTAGATGCAAGAATATGATGCAATAATGATTTAATTACTTGATAGGACAGTCATTTACACTGTAAGTGCAAATGATTAACTTTGTTAATTAATTTCGTCTGGAGTATTTCCTTCATTAACTTTTAATTAAGTTCACCATTAATTAACTTGGGTAAGTTAAATGAATAATGTGATTTCGAAAGTTGATTTATGTCCAGTGGCATTTTTCTGGTGAAGAGTGCCACTGGAAGTAATTTATGGTGAGGTTTCATGATTTATTGCAAGGTAGATTATTTATAATAATTTATACAGTGCAGAACATGATTTAAATCATAAGAAAATAATTAGGCAACACGTGACAGTGGAAAAATGCTCTATAGGTGTGTTATCAGGTTCTTAACAGCCATGCAAGAGTTCAGGATTTATTGGGCAACATAGAATTTATAAGGAATTAAGCAAGATCTGGACAGATGTATTTTTCAGGAAGTACACATTCTGGAAAAGTGTGATTTCTCATTTTTATTGGATAGATCATGTCGCAAGGAGTCCAACAAAATTAGTTTCACATTTTTCTGGGATGTATTCGAATTATTATGCATTTTACAAGTTTCCTGCAATTTCTGGGAATTAATTAATTCGAAAAGATTTGGAAATCGGGCGGGCCAATCAGATCCGGCCACAAGGATGGCCACAGAGTCTCAGGCGCACCAGATCTACCGTGTGTTACACGGGATCCAGCCACTCGGGTGCGAGGGCACACCGAGGGCCACACGGCGCGGAGCACCGGATCCGGTGTAGCCACACCCGATCCGGGCGCTGTGGCCGTGCGTGCGCAGCCCGACCATCGCCGGAGGGCGGCGGCAGAGCTCGCCGGAGTGAGCTCCGGGGCTCGCGCGGGCTGGGGGAAAGCACGAGCGGGGGCGGCGCGCGACGGGGTTCTCACCTCGACGAGAGTTGGACGGCGGGGATGGCCGGAAGGGGCTCGGCGGCGAGGGAGGTGGCTCGGTGAAGCTCCGGCGACGTCGCGGGCGCGTTGCGGTGCTCGGCTGCGGACGCGAGCTTGCCGAGGGGCTTCACGGAGCGGAGGCGAAGCCCGGCACGGGAGAACTTGACGACAAGGCCGCCGGGAAGTAGGTCGGCAACGGAGGACCTCCCACGGCGGCTCAACGGCGTCGATGGGGAAAACTTCAAAATCCGGCGAGCGCGGCTGCGAGGAACCCAGAGGAGGGGTCAGACAGGTGCGAGACCAAGTTCCGCAACCCACGCAGCGAGGAATCGACGCGGAACTTACCCAATCGCCGAGAACCGACGACGAGGCGGTGAAACTTGGCTCACCGGGCTCGGAGGAGAATGGATCGATTCTCCCTCCTCAGCCAGGGGCAAGGTCAATGGGGGCCATGGTGAGCTGCAGGGCTACGCAGAGCGTCGGTTTGCAGCTCGGCTCGGCCGGAGAAGGGCTCAGCTGCGGTGCTGTCAAGCTCGGCCGGGGCTCGGTAATGGCGAGGAGGAAAGCGGCTAGGGTTTGGGCGCTGGGAAGCCGGGAAATGAGGGAGAGGAGCGAGGAGTGCTGCGGGACGCTGTTTTCTGGCTGTGGCGCGGGCGAGGAGCGGTGAGGAGCGCGGAGCGTGGCTCCGGCGACCTTCGGCGACGTGGCGGCAAGTCTCCGACCGCGGACAGTGAGAGGGAGGTGGCTGACTAGTGGGCCCGCAAGCATATTTCAATTTCGCGATTTAATTCAAACTGAATTTCCTCAACTTTGGCACTCGAATTGGAGTAGCAAATGGGCTCCAAAAATCACAAATTTGGTACCGTTGGAAGATCTTGAAAAGTTCTATCCACTGGCCAACATGCACATCTGGAATCCAAAGGGATTTCAAATGGGAGCTGGTCAAAGTAGAGTGCTTTTTACACTTCTGGGATTTATTTGAGCATCGAAAAGAATTTCAAAAATCACCAAAAATTCTCCAAAATTCTTATTTCACAGGGCTATCTACTGGTATTTTTGTTTGTTCAAGTTGTTATGCAAAATTTGAGTTTCTTCAGAAGCTATGGTTTGGACCATTATTTGAAATTTGGATTTCGAAATTTGAATTTGGTTTCTTCTTGGTTTCTGTCACTTGGGAAATGGTTGCTTCCTGGTTCCAGTGACATGGGATGTCACAATAGTTTAACTGAGCCCTTTGAAACACCTTTTTTTTTCATTTTAAAGTAATAATGCAAACAACTAGGAACACTAATTCTTTGTAGGTCAGTTCGCCATACTTTGTACCAGCTAAAAGAAAATACAGTCATCTTCCAGTTAACAAAGCAATGGTTATGCAGGATTTTCAGTGATTGTAAGAAAAGGGTCTTCAGCAAAAAGAGCAATGTCACACCCATGGGTTTCGAAAAGTGAGAGGGCAACAACAAGCATCGATAGGGTTATAGCAAACCTGACCTAATCATTTGAGAACTGTCAGATCAACTTCTCTGGTATATGAAGTCTTCAACTCAATACACCGACATGCACTTGTCATGCCTGTTTTTGACCTGACTTATGCGTGTTGTTAGTCAAAGGAAAAACAAAAAGAGGACCAGACAAATTGTGGTTGATGCTTTTGTTCACAGCTGCATCCAAAAAAAGCTAACTATGCATACTTTACGGGTGATGTGGAAGGAAAAGTAGCATGCTACTCATGATCCCCGGGCGCTTTTTTTTTTTTGGAGGAACACGCAAAAGCTTTGCATGTTAGAGCTTTACAGAAAGAAGATGGGGTGCAGAGAGGCACCAAGTTTTACAACGAGTTTGAAACTCTCCACGGAGTGGAAAAGACAACCAACTAGTGAAATCACTACGATGCTACATTATTATTAAGACCATCCTCGACCCGATCTACGCTAGGCGCCGCCATGTTCCACAGCTTTGCAAGCCTGCGCGCGCCCGCTGCAATCCACAGCTTGTTCTCCACTCTGCAGGTGTCCATTAGGGCGGCCGGTGTGGAGAAGGAAGATTCAAATACCTTGGCATTTCTCTCCTTACATCTGGGGATCTCATTTCTACACCTCGGTCAAAGCATACAAATCCATGATTGGTCAAATGTCTGTGCATCCTGTCTATAATTGGCTTTGGGCTTCCTCTTGTCAGCTCAAGAATAAGATTTTCTTTTGGCTTCTGATCAAAGACAGGCTTAACACTAGGGGCCTTCTGCATAGAAAGAACATGGAGCTTGACTCTTATTCTTGTGAACTCTGCATTAGACAACTGGAGGAATCTGTGCAGCATCTCTTTCTTAATTGTAGCTTCGCAAGAAATTGTTGGGCGACCATTGGGATCAATATCACCAGAAGAATGCAACCTCTTCAGGCTTTCAAATTCTTCAAGCGTTTGTTATCATCATGACCTGGAGTATTTGGACAACCAGAAACGACTGGATCTTTTCCAACATGGATCCAACTATTCAAGGATGCAAACAAATATTCCTCCATGAATTTGACCTTCTGTTACACAGAGCCAAGAAGAGATACTTCCCCAAGATTGAAGAACGGCTGGACTCCGTTTCTTAGCTGTAGTTTTAGTTTTAGTTTTTTTCCTTGTTTTCTTCTTCTTCTTTTTCCTTGTTTTCTTCTTCTTCTTTTTCTTTTCTTCTTTCCTTTTCTTTTCTTTTTTGTTTGTTTATCTGTAATTTACTTCTATTATTTTAATATAATCAGTAGGGGGCGACCCCTCCTGTTCATTCAAAAAAAGTAGGATGAACAGGGAGTCGAAACGTCGCCTATGTTGCTGCTGTATGGTGCGTCGCCGGCACCTCCAACCTTGTTGCAGTGTTGCCGCGCTCTCCGCCAACGGTAGGTTGAGGTAGCCAGCAAGCAATTCCACAGGAGGTGTTTTGTGGTTTCTTGTTCCTGTCCACACAACGGGCAGACTCATGTGTGTCCATTTTTCTCCGTCTCATCCTTTCTGCTGTCCAAATTCTTTTGTGTAGTACCAGCCAGACAAAGTGTTTGACTGGGAAGCACATGTTGCACTTGGGAAGAAGGAAATGCTGGTAGATTGAGACAGATCAGCACCTGAAAAAAATTCCTGCTTACCGTTTTAGTTGATCTCTCAAAATGTCTGCAACTTGGCTAAAGGATTGTGGAGCACCGTGGGCTAATTAGAAAACATACTCATGTATTTTCAATGGAATTCACAGCTCCGGTTGAGATTGAAAAAAAGAGACAACTCAATGCAATCAACAAAGGGTAAGTTGATGCAGTCTAAACATGTCTTTCAAAAAAAGATACAGTCCAAACATTATCAAGAACTAATCTCTTGTTGGAGCACCCAAGTTCTTTCTACCCCCATCACAACATTTTGGTGCAACAAGTGCTACCTGTCCCATCAAACTTAATCTATCTGGCCGTCGAGTGTCTTGATAATTTCAGCTTCCACCAACATCTCTCTCTTCAAAAGGAATAGGCTCACTGAAAGTTCATGACTCATGAGCAAAATGCACCTCTAGGCAAATTCCTTGGACAGAGCTTTCTACAACTTTCACTTGTCCAACGAACTATATGTACATGTGCTCTTTACTACTTCCACTCTGTCCAACTATCTATAGGAAGACTTCATTTCCGGGAGGAATTAGCCATTGCAAAATCATTCTTGTAAGATGTTATGAACGAGCACAGGCCCACCAAGGGAACCAAATAGAGACTGCGCCATCGTCAGGAACTCGAGGGTTGAACTCAAGCCATGGTTAAGGACACATTTCAACGATTCAAACCATACGCATGCAGACGCTTATTCATTGAAAAGGCCAAGAATTTGTCACGGACAAGACCACATCCAAACTGGAACTCTTTTCAGGCAAATCAGCAAACAGTTGAGTCGCAGCCGTGGGCGCCGCTCACCGGCGGCGGGACTTGCGATGGCATGGGAACGACAGCATGCAAGGAGGACGAGACGCTGGAGGATATTTAGCGTCCAGTGAAGAAGGAAGAAGATTAGCCGGATCTGGTGACGGGCAAATGGCTTGGTCATTGTGTATCGCAGTGGCGGTTACGGGAAGGAAGAAGACGCTGGACGAGACGTTGGTGGAAGCTGATATGACAAAGACATCAAACAAATGGAAAAGAGAGTTTCCATCCATTTTATGGTCAATGTGTGGTTGAGTCACTTATCTCACAAACAATGTCTGGAGCAGCTTTGGAGTATTGCAAACACGCTAGGTGTCATAAGGCTCCGGAATTAAGTGGATACATGGATGCATATTATTCTCCATCTTGAATCAAGTATCAGGTCCTTTTTATTCATGAATAATAACTTTTTTTTATAATTCCAAAGAATTTGCGTAGGATTTGCTCTCATATTTTGATGAAGCAATTTTCAGAAAATAAATGGACCCTGTAACACTTTTTTTCCCACGACCGTTCCATGGATCGTCCCCTAGTGTGCACCATGTTTTCAGCTAATGGCAAAGGATAGATACCCCAACCGATGAGTGGAACTGGAATCGATGAGTTCTTTCTTCAAGAACTGTAACAGTATAAATCTTGAGGCATCACTTGGAAAAATATCATTTGAAGGACCTAAGTCTTGACACATCACCTGGACAATACGTCTCCAAAAACTCAACAGGGTAAACATGAATTGCTATTTCAGTTATTCAGCAGAGCAGAGCAATCTTAGCTTCCATCAACCGCAGGCGAGTTCTTTCTTTTCCTTCCCTCTCCAGGTTTTAAGGTTACAATTTGCATGCTGAACGAGATCAGATTTGCAATGATGGCTGAAGTTCTTTCAATCGCAGTGTTATTTCAGTTTTCACCAACACCTCATTGGCTGTGGCTTAATTCACCATTTCTCGGTCATCTCTTCTGGTTCCATATACAAGGAAGGTTTTGGGTTCTTTTAGAAGGCATTCTATAAATGATGTCGATTTGGAAGAATACCAAATCAAACTCAGTAGAGGTGTAGAGTGAGTTCCTTTATAGAAGTTTAGAACATCTGGTGTTTTCTCCGAAAATGCGAGTATTGACCATACCATAGAGCTCATAGAGGGTGTGGAGGATGGGCAGCAAGCATTGAGCTAGAGACCAACATTGAGTGTAAGTCAAGAATGCAAGCCAGCTTTGATAATACGCAAAACGCAGCTCCTATCCTCTGCTAAAAACTTCACCATGTTTTCAGCTGATCGAATCCATCTGCTTCAGCTGCTCATGCTGTCACTTCAGCTTCCTTCAACATCTGATACAGCTATCATGATGGTTTTTCTCTGAGGAAACAGTCCATGCACGCAAAAAAAGGACAAATCAAAGGACTTACTGCGACACTCTGCTTGGGTGCTATGTTAGTCAGAACAAAGGTGTGTCTTCCCCCTCTGTTTTCTGCTCGTGGCAAGTGTGAATGTGCAGATACTTATACTACCCGGCTACATGACCCAGGTGTGTTTAACATGAAGCAACATCAAAACAAACATGACTATCATGCCATCTTCGACCAAATGAGTAGTTGTTCATTTAAAATTTACAATCCATGCAATTTTCTAGGCAGATACACTCTGGAGTCCAATGCATTGGCATCACCGTCTTTTGCCATGAGAGAAAAATCGCTGTTGTTCCCTGGTTTTAGCATACATTGGCTCCAGTAGCATAACAAGCACCACCTGGTTTCTCCTGCAGAAAACTCGGCTGTACTGTAGAAATCGGGTGTGCCATTGCCGTTGATGACAAACAGGAGAAATGCCAAGAACTCGTTTCAAGAAAACCGCAATTCTGATAAGAACAGAGGCTGGTCGCCGCCCATCTGGAATGCTGGATGAGGTTACGCGTGATTGCGTGAAACGCCAGCCTACGCCACCATCGGCGATGAGCAGGTCACACGCCAACCTACGTACGGAAAGCGAGCACATGACATAGCTAGCACCTAGCCGCCGAACGCTGCCGCGGAAGGTAAGCTACAGGGCTGCCGATGAGCGAGCGGCGCGGGGAGCCGGAGCCGGAGCCAGGCTGGGCGCATGAAGATTGAAGCGTCTCCGCTTTTCGCAGGATCGAGTCGGTCAAGCGCTGATGAACAGACGCAACAGTACAGCATATAAAAAGCACAAATTAAGTCTTTAAGTAGTTACATTAATCCATTTAAAACACAGAGTCGCACAGCGGAAATAAACGATACAAGTCTAGAAATAAAGGTACAAGCGCACGCGCTCACGATACACAAGAACCCGCATCCAAAGCCATGAAGATGCGGACTCGAGAGGAGATCACTCCTCAGTCTCCCAGTGGGCTGTCCAACCAAAGGGAAGCTGGCCATCCCACTGTCCACCTCCACCCGTAGAGTCAGGGATAAAGGTGCTACCTGCAATAAAATCATAAAGAGCCAAACCCTGAGCAACTAATACTCAGCAAGTCTTACCCGTCAAATTGGCTATCTACAGCCGACTCCTAATATGCAAGGCTACAAAGGGGTGGCTGACTCAATAGCATAACTCGCACTAATTACTTGATCCTTACTTTCAAGTTTTATTCTTCAAGATAAGTACTTAACCGGTAAAACAGTGTGCATATCTCTAAAACATGTATAAAGTAACAATACATCAGCAGTGACAGTATATATAAAGCAATGTAAATAACAGTAATGTAAATAGACTAGCAACATATCATCAATCATCTCACACTACGATGTGACGCAGTGAGCAAGGTTGCTCTTGACCGAGAGCGGCGGCATCGATGTACATCCTGCAGGAGAAAAACCTGACCATACGCCGCACACGCGTAAAGTCGTATGCGGCAACTGTTTGCAAGGATCCCCCTGAAGCTAGGCTGGGTCCAACCCCTCCCGAGAAAGGCCTTCCCGCACGGTCCCCGTCCCAGACGTACGCCCCGATTGGGAAGCATCCGTTCTCTCCCGAATACCATGATAGAAAGGGCAGGCTTCCGCCGCACACCAGGGCAACCCAAGCTACTAAGTTTACTAGGCCCATAAAAACACTAGCATATGATCAGTACGTTCGAACTTGCTCAACAGGGCCAACAACGGACGGTCCTTAATCGACACAGACGGGGCTACCACCGTGAAGGCCCAGCCTTCTCGCACCATCCTACACAAACAAATCCCCGTCCGGTCTCAACAAATCCTAAATCCAGCTAGTACAATCCAGGAGTCCCTATCATGCGAGTGGGACCTACCACTCGACTTCTACCGTCCGCTAGCCACTAAACCTAGCAAGTTCTAACGTAACCTAGACCACATCTACAAAAATAGGACACAAGGTAGGATATGGAAGGGTAATCCTAATGCATTTCTAAGGTTTCACATCAACTCCTAATGGACCTAATGCACAAACATCGACTAGCCCCAATCAAGTGCGAAAATAAAAATCCTAAATAGGGAAGCATGCACCGGGGCTTGCCTGGCTCAGGAGCGTAGCTAACAGGGTCAGCGGGGTCAGTGTCCTGCTGCCGCTGCTCCTCCTGCATCTCCTGGGTCTGCTCCTCCGGCAGCTGGAAGTCCAGTGGCTCCGGAGTCGTCTCTGTCACTACACGTTATGATAAGGAAAATAATGCAAGGTTAGATGCAAGAATATGATGCAATTAATGATTTAATTACTTGATAGGACAGTCATTTACACTGTAAGTGCCAATGATTAACTTTGTTAATTAATTTCGTCTGGAGTATTTCCTTCATTAACTTTTAATTAAGTTTACCATTAATCAACTTGGCAAGTTAAATGAATAATGTGATTTCGAAAGTTGATTTATATCCAGTGGCATTTTTCTGGTGAAGAGTGCCACCGGAAGTAATTTATGGTGAAGTTTCATGATTTATTGCAAAGTAGATTATTTATATTAATTTATACAGTGCAGAACATGATTTAAATCACAAGAAAATAATTAGGCAACATGTGACAGTGGAAAAATTCTCTGTAGGTGTGTTATCCGATTCTTAATAGGCATGCAAGAGTTCAGGATTTATTGAGCAACAGATAATTTATAAGGAATTAAACAAGATCGGGACAGATGTATTTTCCAGAAAATATACAATCTGCAAAAGTGTGTTTTGGTATTTTTCCTGGACAGAGGATGTTATATGGATTCCAAAGAAATTGGATCTGTATTTTTCTGATGCGTATTTTAGTTTCTATGCCTTTTTGAAGTTTCTGTGCATTTTCTGAAATTAACTAAATCTGGAAATGATTTAAAATAGGCGCAACCAATCAGATCTGAGCCACACATGGGGCTACACAGATCAGGCCGCACTGGATCAGCATCGGCCGCATGGGATCCAGCCACTCAGGTGCAAGGCACACCGAGGACCACACCAACACGGTGCACCGGATCCCGCACAGGCACACCGGATCCGGGACCGTGTGGTCACCGGTGCGGTGGCCGGCGTCACGCCGGAGCGCGGCGGCGCATCGCCGGATCGACGTTTCCGGCGACCATTTGACGCGAGGCTTGGACGGAAAGGAAGAACGGGGGACGGCGAGTTCACCTAGGGGACGTGGAGCTCGCGGGGATGGCCGGAGTAGCGTCGGCGACGAGAGGCGGCGGTTGACGGAAGTACGGCGACGTCGCGGGCTCGCTACAGTCGACGAAGAGCTGCAGATGCTGGCTCGCGAGCTTCACGGAGGTGCGGGGAAGCTCGGCGACCAACACGTCGACGACGAGGGGGCTCGGAGGGTGGTGCTCGTCGGAGGGGTCGCGCGGGGAAGAAGACCAGCGCGCGGGGGAAAAGCTCGAATCCGGCGGTTATGCTGTGGAAGGAGGAGAATGGCGGGGTCAGCAAGGCGCGAGAGGTCTAGGTGCACCTCTGTGCGCGAGGGATTGAAGCGAGGCTCACCGGAGTGCGGCAATTTCACGGCGAGGCGGAGGTGCTCGCGCGGCCGGGCTTGGGGAAGAATCTCGATTCCTCAGGCTCGCGGTGCGCGCGCGCGAAGGCGACCTCCAAACTACCCCCAGGAAGGCATGACGACTCCACGCGAGGGCTTGACTGGCCTGGAGCTAGCTCGTCGGCGGCGAGGGCGGTGGAGCTTGAGTTCGAGCAACGGCGGCTAGGGTTTGCGAGGAGGGCGACGAGGAAAAGACGGAGAGGAAGCGAGGAGAGGAGCTGGGACGCCTTTTGGAGCCGTTCCGCGGCCGGGAGGCGGGCCAGGGCGCCGCGGAGAGACGCCGCTCGACGTCGGCGACGTGGAGGCAAAGCTCCGACGCGCGCAGTGAGACAACGGCCACTGACAAGCGGGTCCCACAGCATCTTCTCATTTTCCCGAATTAATTCAAACTGAATTTTCCCCAATCTTTGGCGCGCAATTTGAACTAGCAAACGAACTCCAAAAATTGTGAAACCAGTTGCATTCGAAAGATCATGAAATTCTCTTTCCAGTGACATAACATGCACATCTCAATTCGAAATAGAATTCAAATGGCAGCTAGTCAAAGTTGGACATTTTTGGAACTTTGGGGATTTATTTGAGCATCGAAATGAATTTTAAAAATCACCAAAAATTCTCCAAAATTCTTATTTCAGAAGGGCTACTCACTGGTATTTTTGGTTGCTCGAGTTGTTGTGCAAAAATTTTACTTCTTTCACAAGCTATGGTTTGAACATTGTTTGAACTTTGAATTTCGAATTTTTAATTTGGTTTGATTTCAGTCTTTGCTCAGTTTGGTTTTGCACTATTCTGCACTATTTTGAATTTCAGTGACACGGGTTGTCACAGCCCTCCCCCTTAAAGAAATCTCGTCCCGAGATTAAAGAGAAGGAGGAAAAACGAATGGCGAAGGAGCGAAGAAAAAGATGCAAAAATGGAACAACTAAATGACGCACCTCGGAGGTAGAAAACCAGGAAAATGGGAGTTCAAGAACTCCACTGTCTCCCAAGTGGCCTCGGCCTCAGAGTGGTTGCTCCATTGCACCTTATAGAATCTGATAGTGCTCTTCCTGGTGACTCGGTCCTTCTGATCGACAATACCAATAGGCTGCTCGGGGTATGTCAAATCTGGCTCAAGCTGCTCAACACCACTGAGCACTCTGTCACGAGGAACCTTCAAGCACTTCTTCAGCTGCGATACGTGGAACACATTGTGAACACTGGAGAGGTTGGAGGGCAACTCCAATCTATAAGCAACGGGTCCACATCTCTCAATAATCTGGAACGGTCCAACGTATCTTGGTGCTAACTTGCCCCTGACACCAAACCGACGTACACCCTTCATGGGAGAGACACGAAGGTATACGTGGTCGCCAACAGCAAACACCAACGGTCGGCGTCTTCTGTCAGCATAGCTCTTCTGTCGAGACTTGGCTGCTCTCAAGTTGGACTGAATGCGGCGAACAGTCTCCTCTGCTGCTGCCACTAAATCTGGTGTGGGAATGACCTCCACATCAGCCACAACTGTCTCCTCTGCTGCAGCTGCGGGCCCTGCCTGGAAGATGACTCTCTCGCCGGCCTCAACCCAATTAAGGGGAGTCCGACAACGACGTCCATACAAGGCCTCAAACGGTGCCATCTTGATGCTCTCCTGATAGCTGTTGTTGTATGAGAACTCTGCAAGAGGTAAGCTCTCATCCCAACACTTGCCATGGTGTATCACACAGGCACGAAGCATATCCTCTAAAATCTGATTCACCCTCTATGTCTGGCCATCTGTCTGAGGGTGATAAGCTGCACTGCGAATCAAAGTGGTGCCCAAAGAAGCATGAAGCTGCTCCCAGAAACGAGAAACAAACTGTGGTCCTCGATCAGAAATAATGGTCTTGGGCACTCCATGCAAACAGAGAATCCGAGCAATATACAACTCAGCATACTTCTTCACATTGTAACGGGTGTGCACGGGGATAAAGTGAGCAGACTTGGTCAATCGATCAACAATCACCCAAATAGAATCATGCTTCTGTGATGTGAGAGGTAAGCCAACAATGAAATCCATGCTGATATCCTCCCACTTCCAAGCAGGAACACTCAAAGGCTGAAGCAACCCTGCAGGCTTCATGTATTCTGCCTTGACTCTCCTGCAAGTGTCACACTCAGAAACGTACTGTGCGACCTCCCGCTTCATGCGGGTCCACCAGAAGCGACTCCTCAAATCCTGGTACATCTTATTGCTACCAGGGTGGATAGAATACTTGGACAAGTGCGCCTCATCAAGAATCTTCCTGCGCCACTCAAAGTCCTTAGGAACTACCAATCTGTCCTTGAACCATAGGACTCCATCCTCATCCTCTCTGAAACACTGGACTCTAGCTTCCCCGAGCTTGAGTCTCCTCCTGAGGTGATTCACCTTCTCATCCTTCTTCTGCGCTGCCACAATCTCATCTCGCAGGGTCGGAACAAGTGATATATTGGCCAAGGAGCCATAAGCATACACTCTAAGACTGGGCTCTGCCTCTGCATAAGGAGCTGCGATGAGATTATTGCAATGAGCCTTGCGACTCAAAGCATCAGCAACCACATTAGCCTTCCCTGGGTGATAGTGAATCTCCAGATCATAGTCCTTGATCAGCTCTAACCATCTCCTCTGGCGCATGTTCAGATCTGACTGCGTGAATATATACTTGAGGCTCTTGTGATCTGTATAGATGTGCACCAGATTTCCCAACAAATAATGCCGCCATACTTTCAAAGCAAGTACGACAGCTGCAAGCTCAAGATCGTGAGTGGGGTAATGCTCTTCATGTCGCTTAAGCTGCCGAGAGACATAAGCAATTACCCTGCCATCCTGCATCAGCACACAACCAAGACCAGTACCGGAAGCATCACAATACACATCAAATGGCTTGGTGATATCAGGCTGAGCTAAAACTGGAGCGGTAGTGAGAAGCTTCTTCAGATTCTGGAAAGCATCACCACACTGCGGGCTCCACACAAATCTCATGTTCTTCTTCAGCAACTCAGTGATGGGCTTGGAGATCTTAGAGAAATTCGGAATAAACCGACGGTAATAACCAGCCAAACCCAAGAAACTGCGAATCTGAGAGACAGTCGTAGGTGCATTCCAATCCAGAACATCCTGCACCTTGCTAGGGTCAACAGCAATACCCTCAGCTGATATAACATGGCCAAGAAAAGGCACCTCGCTAAGCCAGAACTCACACTTGCTGAACTTAGTGTACAGCTGGTGATCCCTCAAACGCTGCAACACAATCCGGAGGTGCTGCTCATGCTCCTCCTCTGTCTCTGAATAGATCAAGATGTCGTCAATGAAAACCACGACAAACTTGTCCAACTCTGGCATGAACACTGAGTTCATCAAGTACATGAAGTAAGCAGGTGCATTGGTCAAACCGAAAGACATCACCAAGTACTCATAGAGTCCATATCTGGTAGCGAAAGCAGTCTTCGGAATGTCCTCTGCACGGATCTTAATCTGATGATACCCAGAACGGAGATCAATCTTCGAGAACACCTTAGCTCTAGCTAGCTGATCGAACAAGATATCAATGCGAGGCAGCGGATACTGGCCTATAATCCACACATAGCCTGAGCGCCTGATCCTTCTTCTTCACAAACAAGGCTGGACAACCCCAAGGTGAAGAGCTAGGACGAATGAAACCCTTGTCCAATAGCTCCTTCAACTGCATCTTCAACTCTGCTAACTCATTAGGGGCCATCTTGTACGGTTTCCTCGAGATAGGTGCTGTGCCTGGCTGCAAGTCAATGCGGAACTCCACATCACGATCTGGTGGTAAGCCTGGCAAATCATCTGGAAACATATCGGGGTACTCACGCACCACAGGTATCATATCCAGACACTTGCCAACGGCCTGGTGCACTGACGGTCTCGATGTGGCCAACAAAGATAGCTGAAGAGTGACCTTGCCATGCATAGGGGAATCCAGGTGAACTGAACGAAGAGATATATCAAGAACAGCCTTGTGGAACTTCATCCAGCTCATCCCAAGGATCACATCCAAACCCTGACCGTCCAACACAATGAGATGGGTCGGGTATATCTGTCCAGCGAGATCAAGAGGGGCTCTACTAACAAATCTCCGAGTGACAACACGACCCCCTGGAGTACTGATCAGGTAGGGAGTCTCCATAGAAGATAGAACAAGACCCAAACGGCGAGTGCAAGATAGGCTGATAAAATCATGTGATGCACCTGAATCAAATAAGATAACCACGGGCTCGTGACGCATAGAAAACGTACCAGCTAGAACCTGCTCACCCTCTGGAACCTCCTCTGCAGTGGTGTAGTTAACGCGCCCAGTCTTGACTGGCGCGTTCCTGCCCTGCTGGCGCTGCTGTCCTGCTGTCTGAACTGGAGCCCTCTGCGCGTTGTTCTGCCTAGGTGCCGCACGGCAGTCACGCGCAAAGTGCCCCACCTGTCCACAGTTGAAGCACGGAAAACCTCTGCCTGCCTGCTGCTGCTGCTGCGAGCGCTGCTGCTGCTGACGCTGCTGTTGCTGTGGCTGTCTCTGAGCAAACTGCTGCTGCTGCTGACGCTGGTACTGTGGAGGTGCAAGGTACCTCTGTCCACTGGGAGCGGTGTACACAAGGCGTGGCCTGGCTGAAGTGCTGCCAGACGGTGGTGCCACTGCCTTCCTCTTCCTCTTGTCGTCCTGGTGTGCCCTGATGGCATCCTCCATCACTATCGCTGCACTGACCAGCTCGTCGAAGGTACCACCGGCGTTCAGGACAAGCCGGGACTGAAGCTTGGTAGACAAGCCTCTCAAGAAACACGCCTTCCGCTTGGCGGGCGTGTCTACCTGGTCTGGAGCAAACTGGGCCAGGTGGTTGAACACCTGGGCGTAGTCGAACACGTTCCTGCCTCCCTGCCTGAGGTCCAGGAACTCCCTGAGCTTCCGCTGCATAAGGCCAGGCGGAATGTGGAACGAGCGAAAGGCCTCTCTGAACTGTGCCCAAGTCAACTGCTGACCGGCCGGAAGAGTGGCAAGGTGAGCTGCCCACCATCCTCCAGCCGCCCCGTGAAGCTGCTGCGCCGCGAACAGTGTCTTCTGCACCTCTGTGCAGGCAGGAAGGAGCCCAAACTTGGACTCCACGGTGCGCAGCCAAGACTCTGCCTCCATCGGGTCAGTGGACCCGGAAAAGACAGGCGGGTGAGTGCCCAGGAAGTCTGCGTAGGTGCAGCCTGGCTGTGGACCCCGACGATTGCCACCCTGCTGGGTGACGGCCTGAACGAGAGTCCTGAGCAGCTCTGTCTGGTTGTGCATCGCCTCCGCCAGATTGTACTGCGGCGGGGGTGGTGGCGGACGACGCGGCGGCATTCTGCCAAATTAAAATCATCACCGTTAGCTCCAAGATATAACATTAATCAATATGGCAGAATTGAAAAGCAAGAAAGGCTGGTAAGAACAGAGGCTGGTCGCCGCCCATCTGGAATGCTGGATGAGGTTACGCGTGATTGCGTGAAACGCCAGCCTACGCCACCATCGGCGATGAGCAGGTCACACACCAACCTACGTACGGAAAGCGAGCACAAGACATAGCTAGCACCTAGCAGCCGCCGAACGCTGCCGCGGAAGGTAAGCTACAGGGCTGCCGATGAGCGAGCGGCGCGGGGAGCCGGAGCCGGAGCCAGGCTGGGCGCATGAAGATTGAAGCGTCTCCGCTTTTCGCAGGATCGAGTCGGTCAAGCGCTGATGAACAGACGCAACAGTACAGCATATAAAAAGCACAAATTAAGTCTTTAAGTAGTTACATTAATCCATTTAAAACACAGAGTCGCACAGCGGAAATAAACGATACAAGTCTAGAAATAAAGGTACAAGCGCACGCGCTCACGATACACAAGAACCCGCATCCAAAGCCATGAAGATGCGGACTCGAGAGGAGATCACTCCTCAGTCTCCCAGTGGGCTGTCCAACCAAAGGGAAGCTGGCCATCCCACTGTCCACCTCCACCCGTAGAGTCAGGGATAAAGGTGCTACCTGCAATAAAATCATAAAGAGCCAAACCCTGAGCAACTAATACTCAGCAAGTCTTACCCGTCAAATTGGCTATCTACAGCCGACTCCTAATATGCAAGGCTACAAAGGGGTGGCTGACTCAATAGCATAACTCGCACTAATTACTTGATCCTTACTTTCAAGTTTTATTCTTCAAGATAAGTACTTAACCGGTAAAACAGTGTGCATATCTCTAAAACATGTATAAAGTAACAATACATCAGCAGTGACAGTATATATAAAGCAATGTAAATAACAGTAATGTAAATAGACTAGCAACATATCATCAATCATCTCACACTACGATGTGACGCAGTGAGCAAGGTTGCTCTTGACCGAGAGCGGCGGCATCGATGTACATCCTGCAGGAGAAAAACCTGACCATACGCCGCACACGCGTAAAGTCGTATGCGGCAACTGTTTGCAAGGATCCCCCTGAAGCTAGGCTGGGTCCAACCCCTCCCGAGAAAGGCCTTCCCGCACGGTCCCCGTCCCAGACGTACGCCCCGATTGGGAAGCATCCGTTCTCTCCCGAATACCATGATAGAAAGGGCAGGCTTCCGCCGCACACCAGGGCAACCCAAGCTACTAAGTTTACTAGGCCCATAAAAACACTAGCATATGATCAGTACGTTCGAACTTGCTCAACAGGGCCAACAACGGACGGTCCTTAATCGACACAGACGGGGCTACCACCGTGAAGGCCCATCCTTCTCGCACCATCCTACACAAACAAATCCCCGTCCGGTCTCAACAAATCCTAAATCCAGCTAGTACAATCCAGGAGTCCCTATCATGCGAGTGGGACCTACCACTCGACTTCTACCGTCCGCTAGCCACTAAGCCTAGCAAGTTCTAACGTAACCTAGACCACATCTACAAAAATAGGACACAAGGTAGGATATGGAAGGGTAATCCTAATGCATTTCTAAGGTTTCACATCAACTCCTAATGGACCTAATGCACAAACATCGACTAGCCCCAATCAAGTGCGAAAATAAAAATCCTAAATAGGGAAGCATGCACCGGGGCTTGCCTGGCTCAGGAGCGTAGCTAACAGGGTCAGCGGGGTCAGTGTCCTGCTGCCGCTGCTCCTCCTGCATCTCCTGGGTCTGCTCCTCCGGCAGCTGGAAGTCCAGTGGCTCCGGAGTCGTCTCTGTCACTACACGTTATGACAAGGAAAATAATGCAAGGTTAGATGCAAGAATATGATGCAATTAATGATTTAATTACTTGATAGGACAGTCATTTACACTGTAAGTGCCAATGATTAACTTTGTTAATTAATTTCGTCTGGAGTATTTCCTTCATTAACTTTTAATTAAGTTTACCATTAATCAACTTGGCAAGTTAAATGAATAATGTGATTTTGAAAGTTGATTTATATCCAGTGGCATTTTTCTGGTGAAGAGTGCCACCGGAAGTAATTTATGGTGAAGTTTCATGATTTATTGCAAAGTAGATTATTTATAATAATTTATACAGTGCAGAACATGATTTAAATCACAAGAAAATAATTAGGCAACATGTGACAGTGGAAAAATTCTCTGTAGGTGTGTTATCCGATTCTTAATAGGCATGCAAGAGTTCAGGATTTATTGAGCAACAGATAATTTATAAGGAATTAAACAAGATCGGGACAGATGTATTTTCCAGAAAATATACAATCTGCAAAAGTGTGTTTTGGTATTTTTCCTGGACAGAGGATGTTACATGGATTCCAAAGAAATTGGATCTGTATTTTTCTGATGCGTATTTTAGTTTCTATGCCTTTTTGAAGTTTCTGTGCATTTTCTGAAATTAACTAAATCTGGAAATGATTTAAAATAGGCGCAACCAATCAGATCTGAGCCACACATGGGGCTACACAGATCAGGCCGCACTGGATCAGCATCGGCCGCATGGGATCCAGCCACTCAGGTGCAAGGCACACCGAGGACCACACCAACACGGTGCACCGGATCCCGCACAGGCACACCGGATCCGGGACCGTGTGGTCACCGGTGCGGTGGCCGGCGTCACGCCGGAGCGCGGCGGCGCATCGCCGGATCGACGTTTCCGGCGACCATTTGACGCGAGGCTTGGACGGAAAGGAAGAACGGGGGACGGCGAGTTCACCTAGGGGACGTGGAGCTCGCGGGGATGGCCGGAGTAGCGTCGGCGACGAGAGGCGGCGGTTGACGGAAGTACGGCGACGTCGCGGGCTCGCTACAGTCGACGAAGAGCTGCAGATGCTGGCTCGCGAGCTTCACGGAGGTGCGGGGAAGCTCGGCGACCAACACGTCGACGACGAGGGGGCTCGGAGGGTGGTGCTCGTCGGAGGGGTCGCGCGGGGAAGAAGACCAGCGCGCGGGGGAAAAGCTCGAATCCGGCGGTTACGCTGTGGAAGGAGGAGAATGGCGGGGTCAGCCAGGCGCGAGAGGTCTAGGTGCACCTCTGTGCGCGAGGGATTGAAGCGAGGCTCACCGGAGTGCGGCAATTTCACGGCGAGGCGGAGGTGCTCGCGCGGCCGGGCTTGGGGAAGAATCTCGATTCCTCAGGCTCGCGGTGCGCGCGCGCGAAGGCGACCTCCAAACTACCCCCAGGAAGGCATGACGACTCCACGCGAGGGCTTGACTGGCCTGGAGCTAGCTCGTCGGCGGCGAGGGCGGTGGAGCTTGAGTTCGAGCAACGGCGGCTAGGGTTTGCGAGGAGGGCGACGAGGAAAAGACGGAGAGGAAGCGAGGAGAGGAGCTGGGACGCCTTTTGGAGCCGTTCCGCGGCCGGGAGGCGGGCCAGGGCGCCGCGGAGAGACGCCGCTCGACGTCGGCGACGTGGAGGCAAAGCTCCGACGCGCGCAGTGAGACAACGGCCACTGACAAGCGGGTCCCACAGCATCTTCTCATTTTCCCGAATTAATTCAAACTGAATTTTCCCCAATCTTTGGCGCGCAATTTGAACTAGCAAACGAACTCCAAAAATTGTGAAACCAGTTGCATTCGAAAGATCATGAAATTCTCTTTCCAGTGACATAACATGCACATCTCAATTCGAAATAGAATTCAAATGGCAGCTAGTCAAAGTTGGACATTTTTGGAACTTTGGGGATTTATTTGAGCATCGAAATGAATTTTAAAAATCACCAAAAATTCTCCAAAATTCTTATTTCAGAAGGGCTACTCACTGGTATTTTTGGTTGCTCGAGTTGTTGTGCAAAAATGTTACTTCTTTCACAAGCTATGGTTTGAACATTGTTTGAACTTTGAATTTCGAATTTTTAATTTGGTTTGATTTCAGTCTTTGCTCAGTTTGGTTTTGCACTATTCTGCACTATTTTGAATTTCAGTGACACGGGGTGTCACAAAGATGAGGGTGTGGGGGGGGGGGGGGGGGTGGCGGCGAGCGCGGCACACATGGCAAAGGATCAGGAGGAGGTCACTGGCGGGTGGTGACCTGGCGGGAGCACGGGCGCGGCAGCGGCGGCCATGTCACTGGAAAGAAATAGATCTGAGACATTTACATTGACACCCCTGATTGGATCGCGAATATTAATCACGATCCAAATAGTTGCACCAAGAACTTTACTTTTGATCCGCGATTATTAATCATGATCTAAATATTTTCAAATAGGTCCACAGACACATTCTTGCCCTGCTGCTCCTCTGCTTGTCTCATTCGGCGGCGGCCGCCGCCATTCTCCCCGCTTCCTGTCGCCGGCTTCGTGGCTCCATCCCTTCACTCCGCACCGGCAGCAAGCCCTTCGTGTGCTGAGAAGAATCATCCCGCAGCGACCCATCCTGCTCGTCGTCTCATGAACTCTTCCAGAGACACAAGGCGCCGGGTGGCGGAGCGGTGTCTATCACCTGCAGATCTTCGAGCGATCCTCCGCACCCAAGCTGCGGGAACGCCATGGCAGCACCAGCGGAGCCGTTGCCATGATCTCACCGCAGTTGACGACGTGCAGCGAGCGAAGTGCCTCCATTGGCGGGGTGGCGATGTCGAGCAGCTACGTTGCAAGGTGGTTATCAGATTCAGATGGCGCGTGGGCGTGAGCCGCCGAGACGCGGAGCTTCTCGACACGCCACGCCGCCGGGTGGGAGACAGCTCTTGCAGAGCCTGGCAGTGAAGTGGCTCATGTCTCTGGAGAGTGAGCCTCATTCCTCTCTAAAAAAAAAAAGTGAGCCTCGTTAGTAGTGGCGCAGCGCCGTCATGGGTGGCGAAAGGAGGTGTCGCGCTTGGTGAGGCTGGAGCCGCCGGCGTAGAGGGTGCGGTTGTCCTAGGAGCGCGTGTCAAAAAAGTCATGAGTACATACTTTGTAAAGAAAACAAAAAACAAAAGACGGACATTCGGCTTAAAAATAGAATATGAGAGAAAAATAAATTGCCAAGCATATGTGTCATATGCATGTCTGACCGCAAAGTGGAGGCAATGATGATTTTTCCGAGTTATCATATATATGGATTGCTCATCGTGCATGCCACACGTAGTGTCACCACGAACGGGAGTGTGCCGTTGGGCACATTCACAAGACGGAGTGTTCACATTTTGTGAAGGGTGCCATGTTCTTAGACTTTCCATGCGGTACAAAAGCATAAACCTCCTAATTTTATTGAACACATTGATTATATTAGATTGGGCCAATGCAATGCGGACTAGGACTACTATGATAAGTTGATTGGAGGCCCGTTTATTTTCCAGGCCAAACGTCCCTGTATCAGGTTTATCTCACCAAGGAAGCATTTTCTAGTTTTCGACTTGCATCCATGATCCATATCTCATTTTCAGCGAGGAAACACAGCAGCAACCAAATTAATTTCAGTTACAAATGAACAGTATATGGGTGCATGAAATGTGGAGAGTTCCTCAAAAACCCATATATCACATTAGTATAACTTAAAATGAGATTTTCGATATTCGATAATATATGCAGTTAGGAGATTGGGACGGATCAACACCTGAAAAAACATCCTGCTTACTGTTTTGGTTGATCTATCAAAATTTCTGCAACTTGGCTAAAGGATTGTCGAGCCCCGAGAAACATACTCAAATTATATTCAATGGATTTCACAGCGCCGGTTGAGATGGAAGCAGGGGTAAGTCATCCGATCAACAAACGGCAAGCCTACACAGTCTAATCATTTTGTAGCAATTAATTTCTAGTTACACCCAGTGTTTTTCTAACCGAAACACAACATTTTGTTGCAACAAGTGCTAGCTATGCCATTAAAACTACTCTCAAGGTAATTTTCATAAGTGAACCAGGCACTGTTTCAGTATTTGCAAGTTGGAACGTATGTATTTAACACTAAAGGTCTTAGGTTGCATGTGCAGATCAAATATACTGAGAAGAAATAAAAATGTTTATTCACAGCTGCATCCGTAAAATGCTAACAAAACAAATATTCATGCGTTATTGGTGATTTAGCAGGCAAAAGTAGCATGCTACTCTTGACTTCGGAGCTGCTACATGCTAGCAAACTACATGTTGTAATTGGTAAGAAGGAAAGGACCTATATATATATGTGCATGTACATGAACAAGCAGAACGTGAAATGTTGGAGGAAACTGAAAAGACAAAGACACCGAAGTGACCAAATGGAAGACTCAATACTGCCTCTGTTCATCACACGCAGCTTTACCCATCAACATGTCTGCTAGGTATATCATGGTGCTCGATGATTAAGTAGATAGGTTAATGCGTTTCAGTCTCTGGCTCAAATGGAACCTATGACCTCTTCTTATTCAGACCCTCGTGTAGTATCCTTTCTCTTCTCTCTCAGCATCCCCCTCAGATCAAATGCAACAACAGTGATCAAATATATTCAACCTTAGAACTTCGCAACCAGAGATCTATGGTACGCTTTTTGATTGGCATACTTGTGCATTGTCGTGTCATATAGATAAAAATGTTGTGCTGTTGTATGGATTGACAGTGATACTACATACTCTCTACAGCCGTGACCTGAGCCTAGCACTGCTGCGTCGTCCTAGCTAGTGACACAGTTCATAAATTTTTCAATATGTTTCTACCTCTAAAACAATTTATCTATCCCCAAGCTTCAGTATGGTGTACATGTGAATACGGCAATACAGATGACACGTGCTGTCATCATTTTAGATGACTTCATGAGTTTGGCATGCTTAAGATTGGATCTGAAAACATGAGTAGCATGCCACTATCCAGTACAACACCAGGGAAGGCTATGAGGTACTGAGATGTCATGTCAGGTGCCATGGTAATCAATCACGCAATTTCCGATGGAATCTACAGTCTGATGATAGAAACTTCATGCAAATAGATCACATCAGTTGGTATTGCATATACATGCAGCTTGTAGTGAACAGAACAATTAAACTGAACTTGACCCAAGGTCGAAACAAAAATTCAGCAGTTCAAAGTGCAAGGATTCACGCTTGTTACTTGAAAAGGACAACAAGAGAAATCGCAATAATAACTTCGTAAGGTCACATACCTCACTGGAGCTCCTTGCAGAAAAAGAGAAAGTGCAAGTGGAATGCGTGGCCAGGAGCTTCAGCACCACGTGAAGAAGACATCAAAGACCGGGTCTCGCGACGGGCAAAGGGCCAGGCGCTGGCGCGCTGGACCGAGATATAGCGGCCACCGAGCTAGGCGTCCTGAGCGGCGCGCGCGGAGAACGAGAAAGATCGGATGGGCAAGCGAACGCCAGATGCGGAGGAGTTGCCGGCGGCAGGGCGACATCGTCGGCTGCCCTGGCGACGGGTCACAACTTTACAGACGCCCCCTGCAGATATTTATAAAATACCCGCTGGATTGGATCGCGACTATTGATCGCAATCCAAATACATAATGCCCCTTTATTTGGATCGCGAGTATTAATCGCGATCCAAATATTTACAGAATGCCCCCTGGTTGAACTCGCCGTTCTTCTTCGGCTCTCTCCGTGATGGATTCCCCATCTGTCTCCGGCGGCAAATCCTTGCTGCTGGACTCCCGAACCATCGTGGACCTGAACCTCGAAGGCCCAATTCCATCCATTCTGCTCAATCTCTGGCACAACCATATCTCTCCTCTCTGTTCTGTTCCCGATTCGTCGTCGCCGCATCAGAGCCGAGGGAACAGCTGCGCGGCCGGGCATGGCCACGTGAGACAGAGCGGCGGTGGTCGAGCGCTGTTGTTAGAGCCTGCGCGCGCCAGGGCTGTAGGTCTGAAAGTTCATGCCTGCTTTAGCTCCGCCATGCGAGGTGAGACAGCATTCTCTGTCTCTGAAGAATTTTTCTTCCCCCTTTATCAGATCAAAAATCCCATCAAGAAGTGTCAATTGCTTACAATTTCGGTATTGCGATGCAGGACAAGTGCATCCCTCTCTGTATTGGGATGAGATGTGCATGTTTCCAGTAAGAAAGAAAAGGGAGTAGCTACTGAATAGTGAATACTGATCGAGGTGCCGAAATTTAAAAGTTCAGTTCGCATATGAATGATGCTTTCTGAGAAATCAGTGCCTGGAACCGATACATATGACGATATACAATAAATCATACCGAATGCGGTGAGCTAAATTGCGTCAAATTATCAAACCTACTGATGAGAATGAACAGAACAAGAATTCACACAATTATTACTTGATTATATAGAATTGCATTTCACAGACAGTGTACTACCTACTGCTACACCTTGTACAGCTGTGATAAAACTCATTACAAATTTTCACCACACATATCTAGAAAGCTCTGCACGTATTGGAGAATACACCTACACTTTTGGTCTCTGAAGAATAGTAGTTGTTCAGCATGTATTGATATAGGTTAATTCATAACTCTGATCCATGGTTCGTAACAGAATACACCAAAAAGAACCGTGGGTGCCTCCTGTCATCTCTGCTAGTTCCTTTCCATTGGTGATAATACCAGCTATTGTGTTGCTTATTCGTGTAAGACAACTGACACCATGGTCAGTATTTTAAGCAGGCTTTTCATTTCATCACAAAGAAAATGACTGCTAGCAACTGCAGGTATGGGTTTTGGTGCTACGAACAGGCATCCTATAATTGATGTTCATTTGGAAGAATGCAAAACTAAATTTGGAAGAACCATAGGATGCAATACTAAACTGATGTAGGGGAAAGGGAGCAAAGCATTGTGCTAGAAGACCAATGTTTGTGTGTAAGTATGGCATGCACGCCGGCGTGGATGATAAACCATACTAGCATCGTGCAGTCTGCTAAAAAACTTCACCATATTTTTAGCAGATACAGTCAATCTGCTTCATCTTCTCATGACATCACTTCAGCTTCCTCCAACATCTCATAACTCTATCACGGCTGTTTTTCTCTCTGGAAAAATGTAAGGAAAATGAGTGACAGTAATTGGGATCCATAATGCTCACACGATTTCAGTCAGATCCATTAGTCATGATATTTACTACCTTTTAAAAAATATGGTACTAGATGAGGAGTTTATCATATTGGACAATACTGGTTAACGAAAACATGCTTCATAGTGATATATGCCTAAGAACATTTCGATCTATGTGTCCACAAAAATATAATACCAGGCCAATCGAAATTAAGGAACTGTTGATCACTGTGCTGTGTCAAACTGCAAACAAACTGTATCGACAGGACTATAAGGGGAATCCAAAAGGGCAAGATTTTTATCAGTAAATAATATAATTTTCTAAATAGCAGTAAATAATATAATGAGTTAGGAATCAATCTTCCTCTATGATTCTCTCGTCCTGAAAATAGTCGTTTTCAATTGTGAAATACCCGCATGGACAGTGAATATCTTAATCTTCTAGGTACATAGGTTCAGAATATATCCTCGTGCATCCTGGGGAGTCCAATCGCTACTGCTAGTTCAGCTCTCAATATGTCAGAGCCATTATTCTAGCATGCAGGAACAGCAACACCTCATTTGTCTTCTCTTCACAGTTATACAAAACTTATTAAATCAAATACCAAAAACACTTAACTTGCAATATCGTCGTTAAGCCACTAAGCTGCACAAAACAAAAACAGAAACAAATTTTTCGTGAAAGAACTGGTCCAGAGTTTCACTTTGATCTGCAGAGAAAAATAAGTATCACTCACCGGTGAAATCCCTTTCAGATGTGTACCACTGCTTCATATTCACAATCACTTTTAAGATGTACTTCATGTGTATGTATTCCTGTTCCCCCTTTCCAAGTGAACAATGATTTTGGCATGCATTGCCTCCTCCTTGGTTTATATGGGATGATCAATGACTACTTGTGATACATGTTCAGATATTGGCACATATGCATACGTAAATTTCGTAGGTTTGGTGTGCTTTATCTTGTAATCAAAGATCTAATCAAATAATGACACATATCCAAATAGATTGCATCCACGCAACTCATGCAATACATATAGAGATTCCACAAGTTATTCATATCTCGTCCAAATAGATTGCATCCACGCAAGTCATGCAGTACATATAGAGATTCCACAGGATGATGGAGCTGCCTATCGGTCCAGGAGCTCGAGCCTAACAGTGAACAAGATACATATGACTAGTTCCTAATCTTCAGAGACTCGACCTCCTCGCTGGATCCCTACTCCACGGCCTTCTTGGGGAGCAGCTCCGGGTGGATCTTGGGCACAACACCGCCGTGGGCGATGGTGACGCCATCCAGGAGCTTCCCGAGCTCCTCGTCCTTGCTGATTGCGAGGAGAATATGCCGCGGGACGATGCGGGTCTTCTTGTTCTCCTGCGCCTCTTTCCCAGCGACCTCCATCATCTGGTCGATCACCATTGCACGAAACAGAACAGAACCAGAGAATTAAGACGAGATTACAGCTTATACAAGACTCCATGCATTTGGGCAGAGAAGGGGGGGGGGGGGGGGGTGGGGTTGGATCGTTACCTCGGCGGTGAGGTACTCAAGCGCAGCGGCGAGGTAGACGGGGGCGCCGGCGCTGACGCGCTGGGCGTAGAGGCCCTGCTTGAGGTAGCGGCCGATACGGCCGACGGGGAACACGACGCCGGCCTTGTCGGAGCGAGACACCGTCCTCTTCCTGGAGCCGCCGACCAAGCGCCCAGCTGCTCCCTTCTTCGGCTTGCTGCCAGCAGCTCCAGCCCAGGTGGAATCCATGGCAACTTCTTTGTGGTGCGGTGGGGAACGCGAAGCTTTTCTTGTGCTCTGCAATGGCAGCTCCAGTGCCAGTATTTATACAGTACGCCGGAGGAGGATGGTGGGGCCGTCAATCCGCCGGCGTTGACGATGAACGGCCGGATCGAAAGGGTAACGACGGTCAGGATCACGTCCATGGAGCACAATCTGCCGCAGGGGTGGTTCCACCAATCAGGTGACAGGGGTGAAATTTGGAACGCATTAACTCACTGCTAAAGTATTTTTTTGAGATTAACTAACTGCTAAAGTATTTTTTTGGGGTTAATTAACTACTAAAGTATTGTGAGATTTTTTTGTTTATTAAGAATACTTTTTTTTTGCAAGGATGTTTATTGAGAATACTTACTCGACCTGCTATCTCTTGCAAAGAAAATATTCTCTTTTTTTCTTTCTTTTCTTTGTTTTCATGTACAAAGAAGAGAGTTTGAAAAAAAAAGTATGAAGAAGGTATCCTCTCGATGCTACCTGTGATTTAATATCTTGGTACTGGCTCCAAAGAAATAATAGTTAATAAAAAAGAAAATAATTGTGTTAGTAATTTTATGAACAAAATGATTCTAAAATTTAGCAGGGTTCAATCTGAAATCTGTCATTAACCCTTTAGGCCATGTTTGTTTCATTACCATCTTAGCAGTCGCCCGATCTACCCACTCAGTTGCCGCAAACGCTTTCCTCGAAGGAGGCGAAGCCGCCCTCGGCTCATGGGGTGGTTGTTGTTCTCCCTTCTCGGTGGACGACACCCCAAGGAGGTGACATGATTGTACCTCCCGACGGAGGCTCTTCTTTGAGGGGAATCTACAAGGAGGATCACGGGAAATAAATTACCAATCAATCTACACATCATGACATATTCATCAGATCCAGATCTAGATCTAAGAAAAAAAAAAGGGAAAACCTCGGACCAAGGCGATGGAGAATTTGAACACGCGGTGCATATGGAAAGGGAAGAAACCGGGCAGAATGTGCTTCAGAAGGAAAAAAAGAGACCACGAATCGACAAGATACGCAACATGAGGAGGGAGAGATCTTACCTGGAGTGGAGGCCATTGGGCGGAAGGGACTGGAATCGGCCCTCGGCCTGAGGCTGCGGAATGGCATCGTCGGGCCTTGGGACGAGGACCTCATCTTCACTGACGACGACATCACAAGAAGCATTCCGCATGAAGCTGTGCTCGCTTTATTTGGGAAGGAGGCATGAGCTCTCGAACGGGATGGGACGGGATAGAATCGGTGAAGATTTGGGGACCGGGTTTCAGCAAGGCGCACGACACGGGGGAGGCGGAGGCACTTGACACAGGGAGGAGGACGGCGTAGGCTTTGTCTCCAGCCAGAGAGAGCGATTGAGAGAGGAAAGAGGGAGGCTGGAGGCGGATAAGGCACGAAGCGAGCGACATGGAGAAGAGTGCGGTTTTTATATTGCTAGGGTTTTCGTTTTGGACTACTGCCAGGGCCAGCTCTGGGCCATGGTAATGAGGGGGGCCCAGATTTTGATATACATATACTACTCAGCCCATGTTCTATAGCCTCAAAAGAAGAAACATTTAGTGCAGCCCAAACTCATTTCGTAGGCTCTGGCCCAGGCCCCAAAGAAGAGTACGATGTGGCCTGCTGCTGCTCTGCATATATTGGCCTCTAAGGTAGGAA
Source organism: Eragrostis curvula (assembly GCA_007726485.1). Taxonomy (NCBI): domain Eukaryota; kingdom Viridiplantae; phylum Streptophyta; class Magnoliopsida; order Poales; family Poaceae; genus Eragrostis; species Eragrostis curvula. The sequence goes on along the minus strand of CM017440.1, from coordinate 17,147,225 downwards.
GCGAGCGACGCGGAGAAGAGAGTGATTTTTATATTGCTAGGGTTTTCACTTTGGACTACAGAGCCAAGTTTTGGTCTTTGCTAGGTGATATCAAGAAGCCGCCATTAGAGATAGGCTCCATAGTGACCAAAGCAAAGCCCACCACAGCTGTCTCTATGTCATGTTTTGTCACATGTGATAACAGCAATGAGCAAGCCAACATGTGACAAAACATGACAACACTAATCATGTAACAGCTATGCTCGCTTATTCAAACAGTTACGTCCAGATAATCCACGTAGGAGTCTCCTATTAGGAACATTGCTCTATGACGAAATGATGAGCTGTGGTGAGTACCTGAGTTGCTGAACCATGGCTGATGTATAGAAATGGCGCAGTGCTCACCATTGGATGAACCATCCCAGGTTCCTCAGCTCCTGGCCGAGGCTCGTTTTGTAGTTCAAAAAGCAGGAAACCAGTGTTAAATAAAAGCAAGCAGACAACTTAGTGTAGCTATTTCTAATGTAGAGGATGAAATATGTTAACAGCAGTCCAATGAATATGTCAATTTTGATACTTCCATTTCGTTTCAGTGAAGGTACTTATTCCACGCACAAATAATCTTGTGCAGCAAACAGATTATATGTCCCACTTATTTCTAGACAAACGCCTTAAAATGTATATGTATATCCAATAATACAAAAGAAAAAGTCGTAATTACAAACAACTTTTGTTCTCACAAGCCTCTGCCAAACCAGTTCTCTTGTATGTCTCGAAAAAACGTAAAGGAGGTGGATGAATTCATATAATGATTGGGAGGCATTATAAATGATACTATATAATGATATGGATGAAAGTAGCATGCTACATACTCACGATTTTGCTGCCTCTACATGCAAGCAAAACACATGTTGTACTTGGGCAGAATGGGAGATTGGGAGGCAATATAAATGTATACCCCTAAAGTTTCATCTGATTCCTTGAGAAGGTGTAGGCATGTAGCTTCTGGGCAACAAGATAATGAATTATAAAATCAGAGTGGTGTGTGCTCTTTTCCATAACAATTTTACAGAAAGATGAGTGAGATGTTGGTGGAAGCTGAAATAATATAGTCAGTAGAAGTCCGGCAAATCAAAATGCTAATCTCCAAGGCTCGCTGTGTGAGGAGGTTGATCGGTTATTCGCCTCCCTGTGTAGTACCATTGCACGCTGCACTTCAAGATCGCACTGTTCTCACCCAAAACTAGAGCTGCGGGATCGCGCGCTGCTGCCTTGAGTTCAGCAGAAGCATCCTCCGCAGTAACTGTTGGGTTGGTCATGGTGGCGAGCCCGCCGCCCGGCCGTCGTGAAGACAACAAGAGTCATTAAGCTGCGCCGGAATGCCATCTTTGTGCGAGACATCGATTGATGGGTGATTTGAGGATTGATACAGGGTATTTATTAAATACTGCATGTGTGTGCCTCGAAAGCTCGTGTGTTCTTTTGGCGTACGCGTCACTGTTGTACAAACAAGGCAGAGTGATTGGTCCAACCCTTCCAATTTGGACTCAACTACCTGCTAAATGGGTTCAGAACCAACCAAAGTAATGCCAGACAAATTTAAGGCTGCGATCCAACCTGGAAGGGAAAAGCTTTTCTCAATCCAAACCAACACAAATATTGAGGTTAATTATTGTCCCGTCGTTGCATGAAGCTCGTTTTGTAGTTCTGATATTTCCAGAGTTTTGGTGTAGTGTTCTAATTTGGCAGTTCACTCTTTCTTTTTACTGGCATGTGAAAATGTGGTTTAGGGTTAACAGTTAATGAAGTACCTGAAACAAAAGTATAAATGAAAACATAAATAATAGCGAAGTTGGTGAAGCTATATCCAGTGGTAAAGATAACATGTTGTGCCACTCAATTCGAGCTCAATATGTCAGTCTCGAGCCTCCATTTAGTTTCAGTGAAAGGTGCTAACTGCATTCAAGCAAAATTATATATCACGCCTCAAGATAGTTTTTTTTTTTTTTTTTGCCTTAATGTTGAACAAATTATATGTCCTAAATATTTCAATGCAAACGACTGTGCATTGGTTCTCACATGCCTGCAACAAACACCTCGTGTATTTTTTATTTACCATGGCCTACCGGTTATATTGATTTATTAACAAGATTAAAAGTTACAGAGTCTAGAAAAATCAGAAGACAGAAAGAAACTAAATCTAACAACAATTACATTTAGCGTGCATGTTCTCAGATCGAAAGGAAAAACTGATGTAGATGACATTTTTTCCAAGCAATTAAAATTTGTTCACAGGTGCATCAGGCAAGGTTACAGTGCATACCTTTCTGGTGATGTGGAAAGTAGAATGCATTTGACTCATGATTTTTCTGTTGAAACACACATTAAACTTGTTGTACTTGAGCAAAAGGGGAGGCAGTGTATATGTTAGCGTTCATGTCCAGATGTACTTGAAGAGAGGACTCACGTTTCAGTTCATGTCCAGATTTTTCTGGTGATGTGTGAGTACATCTGTGAGTCTAACTGATTCCTTGAGAATATGTAGCTTCTGTAGATGTGCAACTAGACATATAATGATGTGGATGAAAGTATCATGCTACTCACGATTTTGCTGCTGCTACATGTAAGCAAAACACATGTTGTACTTGGGTAGAATGGGAGGCAGTATAAATGCATACCACTAAAGTGTTTAACTGAGTCCTTGAGAAGGTGTAGGCATGTAGCTTCTTTGCAACAAGATGATAAATTATAAAACATCAGAGTAGTGTGTGCTCTTTTCCATAACAAATTTTCAGAAAGATGAGTGAGATGTTGGTGGAAGCTGAAATGATATAGTAGCCCCGCAAATCAAAATGCTGGTTTCAAAATCCAGCTTGGTTGGGAGGTTGATCAATTCTTCGGTTCCATGGGTAGTACTGTTGCTCGCCGCACTTCGAGACCGCATTGTTCTTCTCACCCAGGAACTAGAGCTGTGGGATCATGTGCTGCTGCTTCAAGTTTGGCAGAAGCGTCCTCCACAGTAACCCCTTGTCTTGTACCTGCCTTTCTTTTAATTAGCTTGGTCTATTTTGATTCAATATTCAGCACAGTTTATTACTAAGAGAATTTCAGCAGAAACAAAATAAATTATAACGATGAATTGCTCAGCCTAAGAATGTTACGTACGGAAATGGAACGATGCTTTGCTCCTCAATGTTTTTTTTAGCAAGTGCTCCTCAAATTTCTAGATTCTCCAATTTTATTCTACTTGTATTTTTTTTTCTGGGGTGACGAATGCCCATGGGCTTGCAGTGGAAATGTTTCCGAACGACTGACCCTAAAATCTCAAAAAAAGAAAAAAAATGTTAACGTTCGAGTAAACACCAGTTTCCTAGGTCCTCTTCTCTCTTCCAAGATCCGGTTCTCTCTCATTCTTGTTGGTGTCTGCATTACGCGCAACTACCATATCAGATCCTGTTCTCTCTCGTCCACGTCTCCTGCGATCAGATGCAAGAAGAACAGCGCTCAGATTTGTCCAGTCGTTGATTCAGTTCAAGCCGCTAGCATCGCGATCAAGGTCTGTATTGCTTGTCATTTTGATTACTCGCGCCTTAATACTGATCACATCTCGTAGATTAAATCGCGCCGGTTGTTGGAGCGCGTCGGCTAGCCGCCGAGCTCTCACGGTGGTCAGTGGTTCCTGTCGGCGACCAACCATCACACGGAAGCCAGGGAGGCATATGCATCACCAGAGGCAGCTCGCGTCGTCCCAACTCCCAAGGGCACCGTTACCACGTTGCTCGACGGGGAGCTCTCCATAGTGACTACATCCTCCGCGGGCGCTCTGGGGAGACAAGATCGAAGCAGACGAGGGCGCCCTGCCCAGGTCGGGGGTGGTCGCTATTTGAAATAGCGACCGCCCCTTGGGTACCTGTTGGACGTCCGATCCAGCACGTGCGGCCCAGATCCGAAAGTGGACTTGGGTCGTTTCCGCCCGTGGGAGCTGGACGACAACGTGTGGACGCCAGACGAGCGACCGAGGCTGCATCGACGGCGACGGCTGCCCGACGACGGAGGCAGCAGCGTCGCTGCTGTTCCTGCTCCGTGCTCATAACGGGAACAGGGTGCGCGCCAGCACAGCCTCGAGCAGGGGCGTGTCCGCCACCGACAGAGCGTCCGGCCACCATGGTCCATGGCCGTGTGGCCTCGAGAGTTCCAAGGATGATGCTCGTCCAAACATCTATCGCCGAAGCCCAGCCGTCGTCTCCGGCTTCTCATTCATTCGCGCTCTCGCGCCATTGATGACTAGTGGAGCAGGCCCCCGTGATGGCGGGAGGCGTGGCACCTCAACACAACCACGTTCGCGGTTGATGCCAATCAATAGTTTATTCACTCAAAATTTATAATCCATACAATTATTTTTTACCGAGGATACACTTCAGAGTCCATTGTCATCACCATCTTTTGCCATGAGAGAAAAAAATGGCTGTCACCACAGATACACTCAAGAATCCATTGTCTTGCAAGAAAAGTAAGGGAGTTTCGTGCTTATGCCTTTCCTCCACGAGGTGTTCATTGTGTTCTTGCAGGTACTGTGATCTTCTACACATTCTTTAGGAAAATGGGTGACAGTAATTGGGTCCCATAATGCCCACACTGGTTTTTCAGTCAAGTCCATTACTAGCGATCTTTAATACCTTTTAAACAATAGTACAATAGTTAATGAGAATTGGTCTTTCACAATCATCTTGTCCTACTGAAAATGATCGTTTCCATTGGTGAAATCTATAATATACCATGTCATGGCACTAGTACAGATCTGCCGATCAGTGACGATTTTACTGTAGATCCGTCACTATTTTGGGTGCTTTCCGCGTTTTTGGCCAACTTTTATGACGTTTCGGCGTTTCGTCACTAAAAACGCCAAAACAGACCCGTTTGGTGACGAAAAGGCGTCACTGCTGCCTATCGGACCCACTAGTCAGGTTCTTTATGACGAAAACTAAGCGTCACCACCGTTCATTCCAGGATTTCGCCCGCCCGCATCCTAGTCAGCACATGAGCGGACCCACATATTCGTCACCGGGGGAGGGATTTCACCCTCCCGCATCCTAATCAGCACATGGGCGGACCCATATATTCGTCGCGGGAGGGGATTTCGCCCGCCCGTATCCTAGTCAGAACATGGGCGGACCCACATATTCGTCGAGGGAGGGGGGATTTCGCCTATCCGCATCCTAGTCAGCAGGTTCTGGACCCACACGTCGGTCCGAATTTGTCCTTTGTTAGAGGATTTCCCGCAGACGCATCCCAGTCAGCATTAGCGTGGACCCACACGTCAGGCAAATTCATCATTAATAAAATGGGGAAATATGCCCACACGCATCCTAGTCAGCACATGGCGGACCCGCACGTCAGTCAAAATTCGTTCTTTGTTAGAGGATTTCCCGCACGCATCCTAGTCAGCACATGGCGGACCCACACGCATCCCAGTCAGCATATTATGGCCCCACAAGTCAGGCATTATTTGTCATTAAAATTGTGCCCACGCATATCCTAATCAGCACATGGCGGACCCACACTCCCCGCCAGCATTGCTGTGGACCCACAAGTAAGGCAGTATTCGTCATAAATGGGGAAATATGCCTACACGCATCCTAGTCAGCACACGGCGGACCCACACGCACCCCAGTCAGCATATTTTGGACCCACACGTCAGGCATATCCTAATCAGCACATGGAGGACCCACACGGATCCAATCAGCATATTGTGGACCCACACGTCAGGCAGTGTTCGTCACTATCTACTTTAGCATCATGATATACTTAAGAGTGTTTAACTATGCATTACCGAAAAAATATGGTCAAAGTTTTAATAGTAAAAGTCAACAGTATCAATTATTTTAGAAGATTATACCCGCCGCATATATCCTAGTAAAGCGCATAGCGGACCCACATGCATGCTTATCAGAACATCGGGACCCAGCTGTCAGGCAGTTTTCGGGAAATTTTGCCTGGCATGTGGACCCAATTCAAATTCCGTACCGAACGGCCCATGTACTTATATAAAAAAGGGGTGGAAATTCAGCCCATGTACAGTACACGACTTGTCCGGTGTGTTATCGGATTGGGATCGGCCCTGGTTCCTTTCCCATGTCTCTGTAGGTCGGTGCGGTGGTGCTCGTTCGCTCCGCCTCTCATCAGCGCCGCCCCCGCACCGGCCGGCCTCTCCCTCACCAATTTGTCTCTCCTCCGGTCGCCGAACCCAGGCCCTTGGGAATAGAGATTCACCGCCGCCGTCCTCTGCAGATTCGACACCCCGGCCACAAGACGCGCTCTAGCGTTTCGCCGCCAAGTTTCCACAAATCCGAGGTCTGCTGCCGGCGATCTACGCTGGGTGGTTCCCGCATCGCCCTCTTCATCTTCTGCAGGGGTGAGAGCCCAAGTTTTTTTTTCCTTTCTCGAGCAATAAGTACCGTAAGGTTTTTTTTTTGCCACAATTCTTAGAAATTCTTAGACAAACATCTTATGTGATTAGTTCCTCACGCTCCGCCACTACTTTCGTGCAATTCAGTGACAGATGGCTCGTACCAACCAGCTACGCTCGCTACCAGGACAGGGTGTTGTTGCCCTTGTTGGGAACAACCAGCGATCAGGGAAGATGCCTGTGGTCAGTCATGCCCAGACATCTGGTCCCCAAACGAGGCAGAGAGGCAGATCTATGAACAAGAGGCCTCGAATGACGATGTCTCCGGAGGGTTATAGGGATCAGCGTCATCGCGTTACTGAGCGTACTGCTGGTCCCGACGATGAGGAGTACACCGAACAAGAAGAACAACCCCCAGCTGAAGATGAGCTGTTGATGGATCTCAGGGGCTTTAGCAGTATGAGTATCGGAAGGTTACGCACTGTACTAGAAGATGATTGGTTTGGAGGTGACACTGGTGTTTTGACTATTACTCAGAAGAGTTTGATGCACTCCTGGAATCTATTGAAAGTCAGGCTGTTTGAACACAGGACACTGGACTGGGCAGTTCTGAAGAGAGCCTCGGCTGGTGCCAACATCTCTGCATACTTTGAAATATTCAAGGGATTGAGTGATTTAGTTTCACAGCACAGCAGATATGTCGAGGAATGGGTCCAAGTTTTCTATGCTACACTTTGGGTTCCTATTGACCGAAGTTTTATCTCATTCGTGTTTGAGAATCATAGATGCACAATCACAAGAGAGGAGCTAGCTGGCCTTCTCGGAGTTGATCTTCACCCCGGAAGGCGTCTACACAATTTAGTGTATGGAGATGCACGCCCACCTCGCCGTGCTTTGGTCGGTGCCAACTTCCCTACAGACGAGGAGGTGATTACCCTTTTTGGTGAACCCCTGACTCTTGGAAACATCGTACCGCACGCCTACCTTGCTTAACCCAGAGGCAAAGGTGGTTCACAAGGCACTGAGGAGGACCTTGTTACCACGGATCCCCAATGATGAGCCCATCACTTCTCTTCAGCAATGGCTTCTGCTTTGCATCAGGACTGGCCAAGCGTTCGACATTGTGGACTTTTTACTTTCTTAGATTGAGGATGTCATCTTTGATGGGATGTTCTTATCCCCAAAGCTGCCGTACGCTCACTTCATCTCGTTCTTTCTAAGTCAGATGAGGAAGCTAACATACGAAGAGAAGTACAAGACTTCATCATCAGCATTCCCCCTGTACATGCCTGCTTCACTAAGAGGCAGACGCCGTGGCCGGTGGGACATGATTCAAGCCATTGACATGCCCCCAACCCCAATAGCTGATCAGTGTGCTGGAGGTAGTCAGCCTGACCTCCAAGTTGAACTGCCAAATCCAAACCAAGAGATTGTGTTGGATGTTGCGAGTGAAAGCGATGATGATGACATTAGTACAACTGTGACATTGTCTGCAGTCAAGCCAGACGCTGATAGCGTGAGAATGAGGGTGACAGACCAGAAAAAGTTGGTGACACTGGTTCAAAAACGAAAGGAAGCAGATATGAGCTTGTTTGAGCACTGGGTCATGAGGTTTAGGCAGCTTAATATAATGCGTGAACGTAACAAGAAGATAATGGCAGAGTTAGTGAGGCGGCAGGAAAGCCAATATCGTTTTACTCAAACTGTGGTCCAAGCCCTTCAACTGGCACTCGCAAATATTCCGTGCCTCGACCTTCTAGCGGTGGCGGAGGAGGTGCAAAATGGCCACCGTATCCCGGATACCAACACCTACACCAACTCCAAGATGGCTGCCGCGACAACTACTTCGGCCGCGGATGATCAAGAGGTACATTGACTTGGAGAGAAGAAACGGGAGAGATGCATTGTTTGTACGGCATACATTCTTTTCTTGTTCGGACATTTGAGGTTTTAATTTGTGGACAGAGTATTTTTTTTTCACCGAGTGCTGAAAAATTTTATTCCCGAGGTTTTAACTTGCTTGGGACAAAAGACTGTGTTGTTGTTGTTGTTGTGGACAAAGTTATTGTATTTTCATATAAAATTGTATTGGACAAGGTAATTGTATCTGTTGTTGACAAAGTTATTGTATTTCTCTTAGAAAATTGTATTGGACAAGGTAATTGTATCGTTTTAGACAAAGTAATAATGTATTCGATTGGATTGTATTGTTAACTCTGCTCATAGGATAGAAAGGCCATGCGAGAATGCAGGCAACGGCGATCCTACAACATTGGATGGTCGTATGAAGGAACTGTCCACATTTGCTATTCTTTCCCTGTTCAACATCTTCGATCCAGGGACGATCCCGTGTTCTAAATGCTCGATCACGGGACGATCCCTTGTTCGAAATGCTCGATCATGGGACGATCCCTGTTGAAAATGCTCGATCCACCTCGGTTCTAAATAATCGATCCCCCGACGATCCAGTCAACAGTTTCCAATTTCTACTCGTGGTCGTGCTACCAAACCTCGAACGAAATCATGGAAAATTGTTAGCGAGTATAATCAGATGCAAGTTATGAGTGATAAGATGAAATTCATGCACAGATGACATTGTTCAGAAGTTGGTTCAGACGAAGCTAGTACTTATTACAAAACGCACATCCTTCTGCTGATGAGTCCAGCAAATACACAACATAGAATCCTAATACAACAGTATATCCTTTTCTAATCAACCCAGTCATCAACGTTGCTAGAAGGCCACCCGATGAAGTACGGATATTTATCAGTACGAGAAGCATGCCTGAAGAGCTTCTGGAGCTTCATTGTATCCAGGTGCATGGATAGGCACCAGTGAGGTTCTCCGAAGCCACCAGAATACAATGCATCAAAAAATACCATTTCCTGAATGATTCCATGGAAAACGAAATCAGTAACAAGATGATCATCCTCGTCATCCCTAGCTTTTGGTAGCAGCTCCCTGAGTTGATCGGCCAGGTTAATGGAGTTTCTCAGCACCCACCGTTCAACCCCGTTGGGATCACTTCCGCGCACAAACACTACAAGGTATGTTCCCTGTGACGCAACAATGCAAGGTTTTCCGCCCTCTACTTCTCCTAAACCATAACAAACTGGATTACGAGAGGGAGGAGCAAAATCTGCCGATTGCAGTTCGCCCGGCAGCCTAATAGTGGAGAATTCCTTTGATGCTTTATCGAGTATCAGTAGAGAGTTGCGACCAACATCACCCCAGTAGAGGGACCGGTTGCCGATCGAGCCAATGTCCTTAAATGGCAGCCAACCAATCTGAGCGACTTGTTGCCAAGGTTTAACTGACCAGTTCATTTCAGTGGAGGAGAAGACCACAGTCCGTACCCGAGTCCTAGCGGGATCAACAAGAAGTACTATGACATGGAAGGAGTTTGGGTTCCCATCTGAGCGGACCAAACGGGGACTGTACTGCGTCGCAAACTGATGTTCGACTGCAGTGTTCTCAAAATCTTGAAAACATCCAGATGACCAACTTGTCATTGGGTTGTACACCTCGAGAATCCCCTCTAAGGGATCCATCAGAAGTAGTAATCCGTCGATGCAGTCACAGATTTCCCAGCAGACAGATTCACTACTGGAGTTGAGCACTTTGGTGAGGAAGAAATCCCCTTTTTCAACAATGGCGTTGATCTTGGGATCACAATCCCTTGTGATGGTGAAAGAGGGAAACATAGGGACAGTGCTCTCATGTGGGGATTCGTTGCAGAAAAAGTCGAGGAGTGGCGGCGCCGAGTGCATGCTACAAAACTGACAGCCTCTCTCGCCAGGGCTTTTTCGCGTACGTGGCGTTGAGAAGCGTCATATGGCAGGGGACTCGGGCGAGAATCAATACCTCAAAGTCGTCGTCGAGTGACCCGGAAGCAGTCGACATCACCGACGATGATCGCTGCTTGTTAGTCCCCTCTACTTTTTGTAGGCTTCCTGTTCAGGGTCTTCAGGGTCGCGGCGGAAAGAAAGTCGAGTTGGAGAAGGGGGGGCGGAATCTAGATCTAGCGATGCAGGGAAGTAAGCGCAGAATCTGATATATCATATACGATAGCAAAATCGCAGCACTACAGGTTGCATAAAGGTGCCACAAATCAGAGATCGAACGGTCACGGGAGAACCTCTGCCCGGACGATCCCGTGTTCTAAAAGTTCTATCAGGGACAATACCGTGTTCTCAGAGCTGAAACCCCGGACGATCTTGTCGCGCGCTACTTAAACATTGGACGAGATCGAGAAAAATTGTGAAGAGAGAGAGGGTGAATCTGGTATACATAGGCGGCCAAAATGACTTGTACTACGAATGGTGTACTGTGACGATGATCATTAAGATTTTGTAACAACCAACCATCACACGTTAGCAAGGGCTCTATTTCAGCCCGATGAGGTCAACAATGACATCGTTCGATGCAAGTTATTTTAGATGATACGAAATTGATACATGGGATGACATTGTTTCGGAATCTGGTTTAGACGAAGCTAAGGGCAATTATTACAAAACGAAGCACATCCCTCTGCTGACGAGTCCAGCAAATACACAACGTAGGATTCTAATAAAACAGTACATCATATCATTTTCTAGCCCACCCGGTCATCAATTTTGCTAGAAGGCCACCCGATGAAGTACGGATACTTAAAACCTTGAGCAGTACTCCTGAAGAGCTTCTGCAGCTTCATTGTATCCAGGCGCATGGATAGGCACCAGTGAGGTTCTTTACGGCCACCAGAATATAATGCATCAAAAAACACAGTTTCCTGAGTGATCACAAGATGATCACCCTCCTCTTCATTCACGTCTTCAGGTAGCAGCTCCCTCAGTTGATCTGCCAGGGGAACCTGATTTCTCAGCACCCACCGTTCAACCCCTTTCGGATCCCTTCCGCACACCCACACCGCAAGGAATGTTCCCAGTGAGGCAACAATGCAAGGTTTTCCACCCTCTATTTCCCCGAAACTATAACGAACTCGTATAGGAGAGGCGGCAACCAATTCCTGGTGTCGTAGTGCGACCGGCAGCGGAATAGTTGAGAATTTCAGTGATTTTTTATCGAGTTTCAGTAGATACTTGCGATCAATGTCACCCCAGTACAGGGATTGGTTGCCTATGGAGCCAAGGTCCGTAAACTGCAGCCAAACAAACGGGGAGACATCGTACCATGGATGAACTGACCACTTCCTTTCAGTCGAGGAGAAGACCGCAGCTCGTGCCCGACACCCATTGTCGGTAGCAAGAACTATGACCCGGAAGGAGTTCGGGTTCTCATCCGAGCGGACCAAACGGGGAGGGTACCCTTCAGGCGTCCCAATGTGATCTTTGAACACAGTGTTCTCCTCACAAGCATCAAAAGAATCAGATAACCAACCCGTCATTGGGTTGTACACCACGAGCTTCCCCTCTGCTGGATTCATCAGAAGTAGTAATCCGTCGATGCAGTCACAGATATCCCAGCAGAAAGATTCACAACTTAGGTTGAGCACTTTGGTGAGGAAGAAATCCCCTTTTCCAAAAATGCCGTTGATCTTCGGATCACAATCCCTTGTGATGGTGAAAAAGGGAAAAGTGGGGACAGTTCTCACCTCGGTGGAGTCGTTGCTGAAACAACCGAGGAGTGGCGGCGTCGAGTGCAGGCTACAAAACTGACGGCGAAACTTCGACGAATACAGCCGCTCTCGCAAGGCTTTTTTCGCGTACATTGCATTGAGAAGCATCTTGTGGCAGGGGACTCGGGCGAGAATCGATACCTCAAGGTCGTCGCCAAGTGATCTGGAACTGGAAGCAATCGCCATCACCGACGATGATCCCTGCTTGTTACTCCCCTCTATTTTTTGTAGGGATCTTTTGCTCATGGTCGTGGAGGGATGAAAATCAAGTCAGATAAGGGGGTCTGAATTCTCACGATGCAAGGAAGTAGGCGCAGTAAAAAGCAGGGGAAGCTCTTGAGGAAGCAAGCTTTCTACAGCGGAACATCCACGTTTATCTGAACAAGGAAAGTTGTGGCATGGAACTTGGGAGTCTGTGTACTACTACAAGTTGATACTCAGGGGATGATCCCGTGATTCTGTCTGGATGAGAATCAGTTCCATATGAATGCAAAAATTAGAACGTTGTACATAATTGATGTTTTCAATGATTTTTACGAATAAAGCAGTTTCATTAGTTTCAAGATGTGTTCTCCAAAAACGACGACGATTCCTTGCTTGTACATCTGAATACAAGAACATCCGTTATTATTTTTTTTGCGACTAAGGAACATCCGTTGTTAAATAGTGAACACTGGAACATCTGATTGAACCCTTTAAATTCTATATTGTAGTTACATATAAACGCTCAAAGTACATCTGATAGAAGTAGTATTTAACTAAGACAGCAAGGATGTTTCATTGAACTCTAGCTAGAGCCCTCGAGACCAGCACAGATCGATTTCATCCTCAACCTGCGCTTCTTCGACAAGGTCGTCAAGGTCAACCAGCACTTCTCCACCGGGCTCTGAACAGCCGCCGTCCAAGGCGCCAAGGTCCCTCATCTACCCAAAAAATGAAAAACAATAAATGAGAGACGAGTCCTCGGCCGCGGGCGGCCAGCCCAAACTACGAGCCGATCTGCGGATGATGGCAGCTCGAGAATTGGGGATATTCCATCCCTACAAGATATCCAGAAATCCACATCAGTGACTTGGTGGTGGCTATTTCACCTGTGTGTGTGTGTGTGTGTGTCTTCTCTGTACAAGAAGTTCACAACGACCTAACCAAGGATTGCCCAGGGGATGGGCAGAGTGAGGTAGACCCATAAATGGAGTAGGGAACTAGGGATTTCCCGGGGGGCGGGGACTGTGAAGAGTGTGATTTCTCTAGTTTGTGGATGCGGCAGCGTCTGGTTTTACATTTATAGTCGTGGTAAAGCTGCACGACACCCCCCTCGAATGCCGCTTTCCTTGATACTGTGTATGCAAGAGAGTGATTCGAGATAGGCTCTCTCCTTTCTAGTACTGTACTGTATGTGTGAAAGTTGTGACCTAGCAGCTCGAGCATTCACGGGGCGATGCATTGATTCTCACTAGATGATGCGTGGTACTCTCCCACCACCGGACGGCTCACCGGTCAAATACATTTACAAGATTTTCACTCACAGGATGATCCCGTGAGATGATTATTTAATCACGGGAATATATACAAGGAAGTGCGGTATGTTTGCAAAATGAAGGAGCGCTCCTGCACCTCTTCAGAAAACAAAAACGTGCAATGTCCAGATCGGTCGAATCGATTGACTTGTATTTCAACACAGGGGGATTGAAGTTGTGACCTAGCAGCACGAGCAATTTAGGGGACGATGCGTTGATTCTCACGGATGATGCGTGGGACTCACCCACCACTGGGCGGCTCGCCCGTGAAATCAATTCTCACTCAGGGATGATCCCGTGTGTTGATTATTCAATCACTGGAATATACAGGGAAGACTGCAGCTTCTACCATGTTTGCAAAATGAAGGAGCGCTCCTTGAAAGTGCATCTAGGCCCCTAATCATGTGTTTTGTGTGATTGACGTCAAAACGATCAAAAGGACTAATGTTTGCAATGAGAAAATGTTCAGCTAGGTCTCACAATGGAGAATCAAAATGATTTCAAAGTTACAATCCCTTCATGTGTTGACAAGAATGGCATTAAGTGCTCAATGGACAAAGATTTCTCTCTTTTATTTTTTCATTGAGTCTAGGAATGCCGTACTATCAAGAGGGATGGTAATCATGTGTATTCTGATGTCACAAGAACTTTTGCATGAACCAAAACCAACCAATTTCAAGCTTGAGAGATTTACCAATTTCCAGTTACAGATACTTCCCACCGGACTATCCGATACTCTACCGGAGTATCCGGCCCTGTTGAAACCCAATTACAGTTGCTTCCCACCGGAGTATCCGACATTGTGTCGGAGTATCCGGTAGGACCTAACCAGCAGCGCAACGGTTTGATTTTTGGCCGCGCCTATAAATATCCATCCACCTCCAACGGCCATTTCTCTCCGTCTCCACTCAAAGAACACGACCCAAGCTTCCCCCTCTCACTCTCTACTCATTCCCAAGCCAAAGATTTGTGTGATTCACTCAAGGGAGTGTGTGAGAACAAGAGATTCGTGTTGAGAGCAAGCAATCCCACTCTTGAGCTTCTTGTGGCATCATCTCACTTGGTTTCATTTGTTACTCTTGGAGCTTTGTGCTCCTAGACGGCTAGAGGTTGCCCGGGAGCTCCCAATTCGTGTGGTGAAGCTCCGGAAAGTTTGTATTACCCTTTCCCGCAAGGGATTTGCTAGTGGAACACTCAAATCGGTCTTGGTGACCATTTGAGCGAGGTTTAGGGTTGAGAGCAACCCGGTCCTTTGTGGACACCTCAACGGAGACGTAGGGCACTTTGTGGGCCTGAACTTCGGGGACAAATCGTGTGTCATCTTGTCTCAATTTTACTTGTTCTTGTTGTTCTTACTTGTTCTTGTTCATATTGCTTATATATTGCTATATTGCCTCGATCTACTTATCTACTTGTTTCCTTCCGCAATTGTTGTGTAGATTTACTTGATAGCATCTATACAAGTCTTTTGATTCAAGTAGAATTGCTAGAAACTTCATAGCTTTCAAATTTTGCAAGATTATCCCCTGTTCCGGACTGTCCGACACAGTACCGGATACTCCGGTACCGGAGTATCCGACAGTGTACCGGACTATCCGGTAGTTCTGACGATTTGATTAAGTCCTAATTTGCAGAAGTTTTTAGCGTTGCCTATTCACCCCCTCCTCTAGGCAACTTTCACTCCTGCACCCTTTTAGAAAACAAAAACGTGCAATGTCCAGATCGGTCGAATCGATTGACTTGTATTTCAACACAGGGGGATTGAAGTTGTGACCTAGCAGCACGAGCAATTCAGGGGACGATGCGTTGATTCTCATGGATGATGCGTGGGACTAACCCACCACTGGGTGGCTCGCCCGTGAAATCAATTCTCACTCACGGGATGATCCGGTGTGTTGATTATTCAATCACTGGAATATACAGGGAAGACTGCAGCTTCTACCATGTTTGCAAAATGAAGGAGCGCTCCTGCTCCCTTTTAGGAAAAAAAAATGCAATGGCCAGATGGGTCAAATCGATTAAGGCCCCCTTTGTTTGTGATTTTGATTCTAAGAATCTAGCTTTCTACCGGACACCGTAGAAATGTGACATTTGCTGCTGGACACTGAATCAGGTTTTATTTGCTAGTGGACACTAAGAAAGTCCAGCAGCATATAAAACATGTTTCAGTGTCCAACAGCAAGTTTTACCTTCGCAAAATGAAGGAGCGCTCCTGCTCCTTTTCTGAAAAAAAAAATGTGTAATGGCCAGATCGGTCAAATCGATTAACTCGTATTTCGACGCAGGGGCATTGATGTTGTGACCTAGTAGCAGCTCGAGCAATTTGCGGGACGATATGTTGATTTTCACTGGATGATGCGTGGTACTCACCGACCACTGGGCGGCTCACCGGTCAAATCAATTCACAGGCTTTTGTCACTCACGGGATGATCCCGTATGTTGATTATTTAATCACGGGAATATACAGGGAAGACTGCAGCTTTGACACGTATGTAACGTTTCCTACGTGAAAAGATAAACGTGCATGAAGCCATCAGGATGAAGATCTTCACATGTGTATATGTGAAAATATAAATATGCATGAAACGTGCAAGAGGCCATCAGATGAATTTGTTTGACGTCATATGAAATAAATCAGTATCCACCAAGTAATATGGATGTTCTCTTTATAACAAAATCTTAACCACTTTGGGAACAACTCATCCTATAATCTTGGAGGTCTTTTACTTCTTAAGGGGTAATAGGTCATCAATCTAATTGAAATGAACGGTCCACAATGATTTTGATGCACTGTAAAACTGGCCTTTTTGAAAAAAAAAAAAACGTTCAATGGCCAGATCGGTCAAATCGATTAATAACATGTACAATTTCCATACAGGGGCATTGAAGTTGTGACCTAGCAGCTCGAGGAATTCACGGGACGATGCGTGGATTCTCACTGGATGATGCGCGGTACTCACCCACCACTGGGCGGCTCACCGGTCAAATCAATTCACAGGCTTTTGTCACTCACGGGATGATCCCTTGTGTTGATTATTTAATCACGAGAATATATGCAAGGAAGACTGCAGCTTCTACCATGTTCGCAAAATGAAGGAGCGCTCCTGCACTGCACCTTTCTTGAAAAAAAAACGTGTAATGGCCAGATCGGTCAAATCGATTTAACTCGTATTTCCACGCACGGGCATTGAAGTTGTGACCACAGCTCGAGCAAATTCATAGGACGATGCGCTGATTCTCACTGGATGATGCGTGGTACTCACCCACCGCCGGGCGGCTCACCGGTCAAATCAATTCACAGGCTTTTCTCACTCACGGGATGATCCCGTGTGTCGATTATTTAATCACGGGAATATACACGAAGACTGCAGCTTCTACCATGTTCGCGGCCATTGGATCCTCTACATCACGCCCCAACTCGAGCAATCTTTGTTCTTTCTTCTCATCCCCGGGCCTATAAATTCTGGCAAAATGAGATGTTTCCATCTCATAACCTGCCTTCCTACTTCCTCATTGGTCTCCTCTGCTACCTTCCTTACCCTTTTGGTTGTGCGATGGATGTAGTTTTGTTTGTTAGTTATTAGGGATTATGCCTCGCGGCACATGTTACTGAACCGTCAACAAGAAGCTTGTATATATATTTAGTAATTTCTGTTCTTTCATCTGTGTATCATCCGTTCCAATATGAATGAGTTTTGGATTGTAATTGGACAAAGAAATGGGCCAGTGGGAAAATGGCAACCCGGCCCAGCTGCTGTATGAACGGAAACAAATTACGTGTTTGGGCTATAAACACAACGGCCCAATAATAAGCTGGGCTCAAAAAAATGTGACGAAATACACACTGACATGTGGGCCCGGCCTTTTCAAGCCCACTACAAAACAGCAACAAAGCGGCCCACTATCGATGGGACCCACCAACAACCTGGGCCCCATGTGTCATCTGAACAGTAACAAAAAGGCCCACTTCGTGTGGGACCCACCATATTTGTTAGGCCTCCATGCTGCTGAAACAGTAACAAAATGGCCCAGCTGAAATTGGGCTGTTAGTGGATCAAATCACGATTTATGACGAAAATAGGCGATGCCATGTCAGCAGCCACGTCGGATCGCCATCCGACATGGCCAGTGGCCAGGTTCGGCTCAGTTTATGACGAAGGAGCAACCGTCACTATCCTGTGATCTGTGTCTAAAAAAGGTCATAAATCACGACTGGCCACGCTCAACTACTGACGGACCCTAAAAGGTCATAAATCGCGATTTATGACGAAAAATTCGTCACTACGAGCAGTCGGTGACGCGTTAAGAACGTCACTAATCAGCATATCTGTTCTAGTGTGGAGAGTGAATGTCTTAATGTACAAGATACATAGGTTCAAAATCCTCTCGAGTATCCTGGGGAGTCCAATTGCTACTTCAGCTCCCAGTATGTGTCAGAACCATTATTCTCTTCAAAATGCTACAAATAAAATGCAAATACTCAGATCGCAGCCATCATGCTCTATGCAGAAACAACAACGATTTATCTTTTCAGCCTGAATGCAAAACTTGCGGTGGACATTAACAAAAAAAAATCTCAAATCATTCTATACTAGTGTTACATTAATGGAGGTATTGTATACCAGAGACTGCTGCTTTGCAGCGATAGCGAGAGCTCAATTGATTGCAGAGCCATTTCAGCTTCCACCAACACCTTATTGGTTGTTGCTTCACTGATTTCCATCTTAAAGGAAAAAACAGAGAACTGTTCCAAGCTCATCTCCAGTCTCTCCATACACGAAGTTACTGTCTCTGCTACATGTTGCTGACTGAAACTGCCAACTCTCTCAAGAACTGCCATTAAAGTTACTATGAAATACATATTGTCCCTGTGTGCAAGTTCATCATGATTTTAGCATGCATTGGCTACAAAAGCATGACAGGCACCACCTGGCACATGGTTTCTCCTGCAGAGAACTCATGAAGCGCCTATGCTTCATTGTGGCAAGTAGGTAGCAGCTGTACTGTTGAAATCGGGATTGCCATTGCCAATGATGATACGTGAATAATAAAACACTGTTGAGAAAAAAAAATAAGAAGTTGTGGTGGATAATTTGTTCTTGTATTTTGAGGAAGCAATTTTCAGAAAATTAAAGGACCCTGTTAGTGTAAGTATAACACACAGTTTTTCTACTGCCATTCCTTGAAGGATTAAGCTTTTACAATACTTGTGATGTCAACAAACATTTAATCAGGACTTTATTCAAAAATAATAATAGGGCCTAATTTTTTTCTGCAACTTTGTGTCAATGTAATATGCAATTTTTTTCAGAGACATTTTGCGGTATAGTCCAGAGGAATGTTAATTGATTTTTCTGTACTGAGTAACATCTGCCGACATCTTGTATATAGTCCAGAGGAAATTTGTCAAGTTATGTAAACCGCTTGGAGGACTGATCTTCTTTACAATTTTGTTTGCCAAGGGCTTGCTGAGTAAATGAAAAATTGAGTCATAGTCATGCTGATATAGCATTGGTTATAGAGGACAACAGAACCATCAGAAGGTCAAGAAGCTTCAGTTTCTCCGCTTGTTTTCCATTTCCGTTATGCTTGTTAATGTAAAACTCTAATGGCGGCTTATAATGCTATGGCCTTGCACTTTGTAACATTGACCCATTTGCGGTCCTTCTTTCAAAAAATTGATCTTGCACGCTTCTGTGAGTTCGAAAAAAAAGAACTCAATAGGAAAAAGAAGAAGGGTTCGTATGAAGCAGAGAAAAGTTCACATAGTCTAATCATTTGCAAGAAATTATCAAATCAACATCTGGCATATCTGGTGCTAACACGCAGATATATATGCATCATGTGTGTTTTTAGTGAAAAGGAAAAAAAGAAAAAAAATCGTTTATGCTTTAAAACTTTTGTTCACAGCTGCATCCGAAGAAGCTAACCAATGCTCAGATGCATGTATTACTGGTGATGTCGAAGCAAATCTCGCTTGCTACTCATGATCTTTCGGAGCTGCTACATGGAAGCAAAGCAAAGGTTGTACTTCCGTGCAACAAGATAATGAACTGTAAATCAGCTGAGTAGTGCGTGCTTTTCAATAGAAATTTTACACAGAAAGATGAGTGAGGCGTTGGTGGAAGCTGAAATGATATAGAAGTCCCGCAAAGCAAACTGCGAGTATCCATTGCTCTCTCCTGCATCGGGTTTTTTATCGGTTTTGGGCCTTCCTGCCTAGTACTGGTGCCCGCTGCTGTTCTTTTTACCCAAGCATTAGAGATGCGGTTAACGCGCTGCTGCTTCAAGTTCGGCAGAAGCGTGGTCTGCCGTAACCTCTTCTATCTGGATAGCTGAACTTTTGATAACCTTGGTTTACATTGTTTTAGTATTCAACCCAGTTTAATTATAGGCAACTTTCAGAAAATACTTCCCTCCGGTAACGAATTAGTAGTAGTCCTACGCTCGCGAGCGGGTTCACAAAAATGTCGTTCTCTTCTGCTTGCTCATGGTATTGTTCTTCTCTCGCCCGCTCGTCTGCCTTCTCTGACTCGCATGAATCTCATCGTTCCGGCGTTCGCGGACGAGGGCTCCATGGACGCACGCGCAAAGTTCGTCGCACCGGTACCCGTGTATGATGTCGTCGTCCCTGATTCCGAGGGCGCTGACAAGGACAACGTTTGTCTTTGCAAACGCTGTGGCGAAGTGTCTCAGCTTGCCTGTTCACATTATTTCTCTTAGCACGCTCCCAAGTAACAAGAGGGAAACATCCAATTTTCCCATAAAAAATGCAAACTCCATTTAGCAAACCTTGGCCGAGCTGTGGCAACCAAAAACATGAGGCGTGGAGTGTAGTTCTTGCTTTTACTAGTGTGATGAGGATCATCTTCGTCAGGCAGCAAGTAATACTTTGTTGATTTTTGTGTAATAAAAACATGATCAAATAAATCTTTAAACCCCAGATCATTAGGCAAGCTAATGAGCTATCTGGATCAAGGTTGTGAAGACACCACTCAAGCCTACTCTTCTTGTTTGCTTCTGTTAAGTAGGGTTTGATGCTGTCTGAGTGACGCCTAACCAGCCCTTTACGCATGCGTTTAATAAACTTTGCCCTGCTAATCCCAAGCCTCTTAGTAATCGGGTTAAACACATTCTTTCATTGAGAGGAATGTCGTGAAGGCTTCTAAATCAAGTTTCCTTACGCCCTACACGATGTAAGGAATGATTTGCATGAACAAATGAACTTGCAAAGTGAAAAACTGGTTACTAGATGGAGTAGTACCGGGCAAAGCATCATCCGGAGCCTCTATGGTACCAACATCTAGCAAGTTGAAAAAACAGAATCAAGATGAACAAATGAACGTGTAAACATTTTTGCAAATGAAACGAACGAAGCAAATTAGTCCAACTAATGTATCATTGCCATCTTCCAGCGGCGGCTCTATGTTTAGATCAAACTGCCAACTCATGTTAGTTGCTCTTTGCCTCTGCTTGCTCCACCGCGAAAAAAGCTAGTGAATGCCAAGTCTTTGAGTAATGGCTGGAAACAGGTAAGGAGGCGTCACAAGTTGGCTGCGTGCGAAAAGACAAAACAACGCGCCAGCGCGAAAAGGTTTTGGCGAGTGAGGGAAACTAATCCGGGCGAAAAATGAGCGGGCGAGCGAAATTTTTGGACGAGAACAGCGCCATGCGCGCGGCGGCTGAAATCCCTACGACATGCAATAGTGGCATGCAAAACTCTACGTTCCAATATATAAAAAAAGGGGGAAATTAGGTATCGAACTCGTGACTGATGACCTCAGGCTGAGCCACGCTAACAATTTGGGACAGGAGAATTTAGTGAGTGAAGCGGAACCAATACAACATTTAATAAAGATGGAGATGGAAAATTACCCGTCAATTAATCAAGCCATGGTAAGCTAAACTCTGTCCAAAACGACTACTAAAAATGTTAAAGTCTGAACCAATGGTTTGCCTCTCAAATTTCAGGATCCACCATTCCCTTTGACACAAGTTTCTTAGAATGTGGTGTACGTTCTCATTTCATTTTATTTGACTTGTACTCTTTCTGGAATTATTACGAAGGCCATTGGCTTGCAGTGGAGAGGCAATCCTATTTCTGAGTGACTGACTGTCAAATCTCAACAGCTGCCTGTCGTCAGGCTCAGGCTTGGTCAGGCTAGGAGCTCGAGACCATCAGGGAACACGCTACATGACATTGCAGGTTTCTTTCTAATGACATAGAGCAAATCATTTTATTCTCAAAACATGACTGGTTGCTTATCACTGAACCAGAATACAAATGACTTCAAACTGAGAACACAATTGATGATTGAAACAAATTAAAACCAACACCACACATAACTCTCTAAGCTTTCTTGGGATCCTCGACCTCCCCACCAGATGCCTTCTTTACGGCCTTCTTGGGGAGCAGCTCCGGGTGGATGTTGGGCACAACACCGCCGTGGGCGATGGTGACGCCAGCCAGCAGCTTCCTGAGCTCCTCGTCGTTGCGGA
Organism: Eragrostis curvula; assembly: GCA_007726485.1. NCBI lineage: Eukaryota > Viridiplantae > Streptophyta > Magnoliopsida > Poales > Poaceae > Eragrostis > Eragrostis curvula. Next base: position 17,125,206 of record CM017440.1, on the reverse strand, counting down.
TCGCAAGGAGAATGTGCCTCGGGCGGATGCGTGTCTTCTTGTTATCCTTCGCCGCGTTCCCGGCGAGCTCCATCATCTGGCAGATCACCATTGCACGAAACACAACCAGAGAATCCATCAACCAGATGATGGAGCTCACCGGGAACGCGGCAAGGGACAACAAGAAGACACGCATCCGCCCGAGGCACATTGTCCTTGATATCCGCAAGGATGAGGAGCTCGGGAGGCTCCTGGCTGGCGTCACCATCGCCCACGCCGGTGTTGTGCCCAACATCCACACGGAGCTGCTCCCCAAGAAGGCCGTGGAGAAGGCATCCGGCGAGGAGGTCGAGGATCCCAAGAAGGCTTAGAGAGTTATGTGTGGTGTTGGTTTTAATTTGTTTCAATCATCGATTTTGTTCTCAGTTTGAAGTCATTTGTAATTCTGGTTCAGTGATAAGCAATCTGTCAAGTTTTGAGATAAAATGCTTTGCTCTACGTTATTAGAAACCAACCTGATCGGCTCGAGCTCCTAGCCTGACGACAGGCAGCTGTTGAGATTTGATAGTCAGTCGCTCAGAAACAGGATTGCCTCTCCACTGTAAGCCGATGGCCTTCGTATATAATTCCAGAAAGAGTACTAGTCAAATAAAATCAGATGAGACCACCCCATTCTATGAAACTTGTGTCAAAGGGAATGGTGGATCCTAAAAATTTGAGAGGCAAACCATTGTTTCAGACTCAACATGTTTAGGCCGAGCAAAATATATACTCCCTCCGCTAACGAATTAGTAGTCGTTTTCGTCAGTGTTTGGCTTACCAAGGCTTGATTAATTGAGGGGTAATTTTCCCTTGACACATTTATTAAATCCAGTATTTGTTCCGCTTCATGCTCTAACTTATCCCGTCCCAACTGGTTAGCGCCGCTTGGCCGTCGCGCGGATTTCGGCTGCCGCGCACATGCCACAGCTTATACCTTTTTTTTTTGCAAGGACGTTTATTCAGAATTCTTGCTCGACCTGATCTCTAGCAAAGAAAATATTCTTTTTTTCTTTTTTTCAAGTACGAAGAAGAGAGTTTGAAAAAAAAAA
>CM017440.1:17103690-17123136 GCA_007726485.1 Eragrostis curvula | reverse complement strand
TCTACCATGTTTGCAAAATGAAGGAGCGCTCCTGCTCCCTTTTAGGAAAAAAAAATGCAATGGCCAGATGGGTCAAATCGATTAAGGCCCCCTTTGTTTGTGATTTTGATTCTAAGAATCTAGCTTTCTACCGGACACCGTAGAAATGTGACATTTGCTGCTGGACACTGAATCAGGTTTTATTTGCTAGTGGACACTAAGAAAGTCCAGCAGCATATAAAACATGTTTCAGTGTCCAACAGCAAGTTTTACCTTCGCAAAATGAAGGAGCGCTCCTGCTCCTTTTCTGAAAAAAAAAATGTGTAATGGCCAGATCGGTCAAATCGATTAACTCGTATTTCGACGCAGGGGCATTGATGTTGTGACCTAGTAGCAGCTCGAGCAATTTGCGGGACGATATGTTGATTTTCACTGGATGATGCGTGGTACTCACCGACCACTGGGCGGCTCACCGGTCAAATCAATTCACAGGCTTTTGTCACTCACGGGATGATCCCGTATGTTGATTATTTAATCACGGGAATATACAGGGAAGACTGCAGCTTTGACACGTATGTAACGTTTCCTACGTGAAAAGATAAACGTGCATGAAGCCATCAGGATGAAGATCTTCACATGTGTATATGTGAAAATATAAATATGCATGAAACGTGCAAGAGGCCATCAGATGAATTTGTTTGACGTCATATGAAATAAATCAGTATCCACCAAGTAATATGGATGTTCTCTTTATAACAAAATCTTAACCACTTTGGGAACAACTCATCCTATAATCTTGGAGGTCTTTTACTTCTTAAGGGGTAATAGGTCATCAATCTAATTGAAATGAACGGTCCACAATGATTTTGATGCACTGTAAAACTGGCCTTTTTGAAAAAAAAAAAAAACGTTCAATGGCCAGATCGGTCAAATCGATTAATAACATGTACAATTTCCATACAGGGGCATTGAAGTTGTGACCTAGCAGCTCGAGGAATTCACGGGACGATGCGTGGATTCTCACTGGATGATGCGCGGTACTCACCCACCACTGGGCGGCTCACCGGTCAAATCAATTCACAGGCTTTTGTCACTCACGGGATGATCCCTTGTGTTGATTATTTAATCACGAGAATATATGCAAGGAAGACTGCAGCTTCTACCATGTTCGCAAAATGAAGGAGCGCTCCTGCACTGCACCTTTCTTGAAAAAAAAACGTGTAATGGCCAGATCGGTCAAATCGATTTAACTCGTATTTCCACGCACGGGCATTGAAGTTGTGACCACAGCTCGAGCAAATTCATAGGACGATGCGCTGATTCTCACTGGATGATGCGTGGTACTCACCCACCGCCGGGCGGCTCACCGGTCAAATCAATTCACAGGCTTTTCTCACTCACGGGATGATCCCGTGTGTCGATTATTTAATCACGGGAATATACACGAAGACTGCAGCTTCTACCATGTTCGCGGCCATTGGATCCTCTACATCACGCCCCAACTCGAGCAATCTTTGTTCTTTCTTCTCATCCCCGGGCCTATAAATTCTGGCAAAATGAGATGTTTCCATCTCATAACCTGCCTTCCTACTTCCTCATTGGTCTCCTCTGCTACCTTCCTTACCCTTTTGGTTGTGCGATGGATGTAGTTTTGTTTGTTAGTTATTAGGGATTATGCCTCGCGGCACATGTTACTGAACCGTCAACAAGAAGCTTGTATATATATTTAGTAATTTCTGTTCTTTCATCTGTGTATCATCCGTTCCAATATGAATGAGTTTTGGGATTGTAATTGGACAAAGAAATGGGCCAGTGGGAAAATGGCAACCCGGCCCAGCTGCTGTATGAACGGAAACAAATTACGTGTTTGGGCTATAAACACAACGGCCCAATAATAAGCTGGGCTCAAAAAAATGTGACGAAATACACACTGACATGTGGGCCCGGCCTTTTCAAGCCCACTACAAAACAGCAACAAAGCGGCCCACTATCGATGGGACCCACCAACAACCTGGGCCCCATGTGTCATCTGAACAGTAACAAAAAGGCCCACTTCGTGTGGGACCCACCATATTTGTTAGGCCTCCATGCTGCTGAAACAGTAACAAAATGGCCCAGCTGAAATTGGGCTGTTAGTGGATCAAATCACGATTTATGACGAAAATAGGCGATGCCATGTCAGCAGCCACGTCGGATCGCCATCCGACATGGCCAGTGGCCAGGTTCGGCTCAGTTTATGACGAAGGAGCAACCGTCACTATCCTGTGATCTGTGTCTAAAAAAGGTCATAAATCACGACTGGCCACGCTCAACTACTGACGGACCCTAAAAGGTCATAAATCGCGATTTATGACGAAAAATTCGTCACTACGAGCAGTCGGTGACGCGTTAAGAACGTCACTAATCAGCATATCTGTTCTAGTGTGGAGAGTGAATGTCTTAATGTACAAGATACATAGGTTCAAAATCCTCTCGAGTATCCTGGGGAGTCCAATTGCTACTTCAGCTCCCAGTATGTGTCAGAACCATTATTCTCTTCAAAATGCTACAAATAAAATGCAAATACTCAGATCGCAGCCATCATGCTCTATGCAGAAACAACAACTATTTATCTTTTCAGCCTGAATGCAAAACTTGCGGTGGACATTAACAAAAAAAAATCTCAAATCATTCTATACTAGTGTTACATTAATGGAGGTATTGTATACCAGAGGCTGCTACTTTGCAGCGATAGCGAGAGCTCAATTGATTGCAGAGCCATTTCAGCTTCCACCAACACCTTATTGGTTGTTGCTTCACTGATTTCCATCTTAAAGGAAAAAACAGAGAACTGTTCCAAGCTCATCTCCAGTCTCTCCATACACGAAGTTACTGTCTCTGCTACATGTTGCTGACTGAAACTGCCAACTCTCTCAAGAACTGCCATTAAAGTTACTATGAAATACATATTGTCCCTGTGTGCAAGTTCATCATGATTTTAGCATGCATTGGCTACAAAAGCATGACAGGCACCACCTGGCACATGGTTTCTCCTGCAGAGAACTCATGAAGCGCCTATGCTTCATTGTGGCAAGTAGGTAGCAGCTGTACTGTTGAAATCGGGATTGCCATTGCCAATGATGATACGTGAATAATAAAACACTGTTGAGAAAAAAAAATAAGAAGTTGTGGTGGATAATTTGTTCTTGTATTTTGAGGAAGCAATTTTCAGAAAATTAAAGGACCCTGTTACTGTAAGTATAACACACAGTTTTTCTACTGCCATTCCTTGAAGGATTAAGCTTTTACAATACTTGTGATGTCAACAAACATTTAATCAGGACTTTATTCAAAAATAATAATAGGGCCTAATTTTTTTCTGCAACTTTGTGTCAATGTAATATGCAATTTTTTTCAGAGACATTTTGCGGTATAGTCCAGAGGAATGTTAATTGATTTTTCTGTACTGAGTAACATCTGCCGACATCTTGTATATAGTCCAGAGGAAATTTGTCAAGTTATGTAAACCGCTTGGAGGACTGATCTTCTTTACAATTTTGTTTGCCAAGGGCTTGCTGAGTAAATGAAAAATTGAGTCATAGTCATGCTGATATAGCATTGGTTATAGAGGACAACAGAACCATCAGAAGGTCAAGAAGCTTCAGTTTCTCCGCTTGTTTTCCATTTCCGTTATGCTTGTTAATGTAAAACTCTAATGGCGGCTTATAATGCTATGGCCTTGCACTTTGTAACATTGACCCATTTGCGGTCCTTCTTTCAAAAAATTGATCTTGCACGCTTCTGTGAGTTCGAAAAAAAAGAACTCAATAGGAAAAAGAAGAAGGGTTCGTATGAAGCAGAGAAAAGTTCACATAGTCTAATCATTTGCAAGAAATTATCAAATCAACATCTGGCATATCTGGTGCTAACACGCAGATATATATGCATCATGTGTGTTTTTAGTGAAAAGGAAAAAAAGAAAAAAAATCGTTTATGCTTTAAAACTTTTGTTCACAGCTGCATCCGAAGAAGCTAACCAATGCTCAGATGCATGTATTACTGGTGATGTCGAAGCAAATCTCGCTTGCTACTCATGATCTTTCGGAGCTGCTACATGGAAGCAAAGCAAAGGTTGTACTTCCGTGCAACAAGATAATGAACTGTAAATCAGCTGAGTAGTGCGTGCTTTTCAATAGAAATTTTACACAGAAAGATGAGTGAGGCGTTGGTGGAAGCTGAAATGATATAGAAGTCCCGCAAAGCAAACTGCGAGTATCCATTGCTCTCTCCTGCATCGGGTTTTTTATCGGTTTTGGGCCTTCCTGCCTAGTACTGGTGCCCGCTGCTGTTCTTTTTACCCAAGCATTAGAGATGCGGTTAACGCGCTGCTGCTTCAAGTTCGGCAGAAGCGTGGTCTGCCGTAACCTCTTCTATCTGGATAGCTGAACTTTTGATAACCTTGGTTTACATTGTTTTAGTATTCAACCCAGTTTAATTATAGGCAACTTTCAGAAAATACTTCCCTCCGGTAACGAATTAGTAGTAGTCCTACGCTCGCGAGCGGGTTCACAAAAATGTCGTTCTCTTCTGCTTGCTCATGGTATTGTTCTTCTCTCGCCCGCTCGTCTGCCTTCTCTGACTCGCATGAATCTCATCGTTCCGGCATTCGCGGACGAGGGCTCCATGGACGCACGCGCAAAGTTCGTCGCACCGGTACCCGTGTATGATGTCGTCGTCCCTGATTCCGAGGGCGCTGACAAGGACAACGTTTGTCTTTGCAAACGCTGTGGCGAAGTGTCTCAGCTTGCCTGTTCACATTATTTCTCTTAGCACGCTCCCAAGTAACAAGAGGGAAACATCCAATTTTCCCATAAAAAATGCAAACTCCATTTAGCAAACCTTGGCCGAGCTGTGGCAACCAAAAACATGAGGCGTGGAGTGTAGTTCTTGCTTTTACTAGTGTGATGAGGATCATCTTCGTCAGGCAGCAAGTAATACTTTGTTGATTTTTGTGTAATAAAAACATGATCAAATAAATCTTTAAACCCCAGATCATTAGGCAAGCTAATGAGCTATCTGGATCAAGGTTGTGAAGACACCACTCAAGCCTACTCTTCTTGTTTGCTTCTGTTAAGTAGGGTTTGATGCTGTCTGAGTGACGCCTAACCAGCCCTTTACGCATGCGTTTAATAAACTTTGCCCTGCTAATCCCAAGCCTCTTAGTAATCGGGTTAAACACATTCTTTCATTGAGAGGAATGTCGTGAAGGCTTCTAAATCAAGTTTCCTTACGCCCTACACGATGTAAGGAATGATTTGCATGAACAAATGAACTTGCAAAGTGAAAAACTGGTTACTAGATGGAGTAGTACCGGGCAAAGCATCATCCGGAGCCTCTATGGTACCAACATCTAGCAAGTTGAAAAAACAGAATCAAGATGAACAAATGAACGTGTAAACATTTTTGCAAATGAAACGAACGAAGCAAATTAGTCCAACTAATGTATCATTGCCATCTTCCAGCGGCGGCTCTATGTTTAGATCAAACTGCCAACTCATGTTAGTTGCTCTTTGCCTCTGCTTGCTCCACCGCGAAAAAAGCTAGTGAATGCCAAGTCTTTGAGTAATGGCTGGAAACAGGTAAGGAGGCGTCACAAGTTGGCTGCGTGCGAAAAGACAAAACAACGCGTCAGCGCGAAAAGGTTTTGGCGAGTGAGGGAAACTAATCCGGGCGAAAAATGAGCGGGCGAGCGAAATTTTTGGACGAGAACAGCGCCATGCGCGCGGCGGCTGAAATCCCTACGACATGCAATAGTGGCATGCAAAACTCTACGTTCCAATATATAAAAAAAGGGGGAAATTAGGTATCGAACTCGTGACTGATGACCTCAGGCTGAGCCACGCTAACAATTTGGGACAGGAGAATTTAGTGAGTGAAGCGGAACCAATACAACATTTAATAAAGATGGAGATGGAAAATTACCCGTCAATTAATCAAGCCATGGTAAGCTAAACTCTGTCCAAAACGACTACTAAAAATGTTAAGTCTGAACCAATGGTTTGCCTCTCAAATTTCAGGATCCACCATTCCCTTTGACACAAGTTTCTTAGAATGTGGTGTACGTTCTCATTTCATTTTATTTGACTTGTACTCTTTCTGGAATTATTACGAAGGCCATTGGCTTGCAGTGGAGAGGCAATCCTATTTCTGAGTGACTGACTGTCAAATCTCAACAGCTGCCTGTCGTCAGGCTCAGGCTTGGTCAGGCTAGGAGCTCGAGACCATCAGGGAACACGCTACATGACATTGCAGGTTTCTTTCTAATGACATAGAGCAAATCATTTTATTCTCAAAACATGACTGGTTGCTTATCACTGAACCAGAATACAAATGACTTCAAACTGAGAACACAATTGATGATTGAAACAAATTAAAACCAACACCACACATAACTCTCTAAGCTTTCTTGGGATCCTCGACCTCCCCACCAGATGCCTTCTTTACGGCCTTCTTGGGGAGCAGCTCCGGGTGGATGTTGGGCACAACACCGCCGTGGGCGATGGTGACGCCAGCCAGCAGCTTCCTGAGCTCCTCGTCGTTGCGGATCGCAAGGAGAATGTGCCTCGGGCGGATGCGTGTCTTCTTGTTATCCTTCGCCGCGTTCCCGGCGAGCTCCATCATCTGGCAGATCACCATTGCACGAAACACAACCAGAGAATCCATCAACCAGATGATGGAGCTCACCGGGAACGCGGCAAGGGACAACAAGAAGACACGCATCCGCCCGAGGCACATTGTCCTTGATATCCGCAAGGATGAGGAGCTCGGGAGGCTCCTGGCTGGCGTCACCATCGCCCACGCCGGTGTTGTGCCCAACATCCACACGGAGCTGCTCCCCAAGAAGGCCGTGGAGAAGGCATCCGGCGAGGAGGTCGAGGATCCCAAGAAGGCTTAGAGAGTTATGTGTGGTGTTGGTTTTAATTTGTTTCAATCATCGATTGTGTTCTCAGTTTGAAGTCATTTGTAATTCTGGTTCAGTGATAAGCAATCTGTCAAGTTTTGAGATAAAATGCTTTGCTCTACGTTATTAGAAACCAACCTGATCGGCTCGAGCTCCTAGCCTGACGACAGGCAGCTGTTGAGATTTGATAGTCAGTCGCTCAGAAACAGGATTGCCTCTCCACTGTAAGCCGATGGCCTTCGTATATAATTCCAGAAAGAGTACTAGTCAAATAAAATCAGATGAGACCACCCCATTCTATGAAACTTGTGTCAAAGGGAATGGTGGATCCTAAAAATTTGAGAGGCAAACCATTGTTTCAGACTCAACATGTTTAGGCCGAGCAAAATATATACTCCCTCCGCTAACGAATTAGTAGTCGTTTTCGTCAGTGTTTGGCTTACCAAGGCTTGATTAATTGAGGGGTAATTTTCCCTTGACACATTTATTAAATCCAGTATTTGTTCCGCTTCATGCTCTAACTTATCCCGTCCCAACTGGTTAGCGCCGCTTGGCCGTCGCGCGGATTTCGGCTGCCGCGCACATGCCACAGCTTATACCTTTTTTTTTTGCAAGGACGTTTATTCAGAATTCTTGCTCGACCTGATCTCTAGCAAATAAAATATTCTTTTTTTCTTTTTTTTCAAGTACGAAGAAGAGAGTTTGAAAAAAAAAAGTATAAAGAAGATGTCCTTTCGATGCTATCTCTGATTTAATAGTTTTGTACTGCCTCTGAAAAAATAATAGTTAACAAAGAAAATAATTGTGTTAGTAATTTTATGAACAAAATGATCTTAAAATTTAGCATGGTTCAATCCGAAATCTGCCGCTAACCTTTAGGCCATGTTTTGTTTCATTACCAACTTAGCAGTCGCCCGATCTACCCACTGACCCCACTGACGCGCCGCAAACTCTTTCCTCGAAGGAGGTGAATCCGCCCTCAGTAGTCCCGGCAGTTTTCCCCATGGAGGCGGGTCCCTGCGGATTTCAGACCTGACAGGGCAGGGACGGGGGGCGGTTTCCCCCCACGGGGCTAGCGGGGCGGGGCCCCAAAATACTAACGGGTCAGGGCCAGGTTCTGAATTTCCCCTCCGGGGGACCGTGGAGGCCCGAGACAAACATAAATTTTACTAGAGGCCCAGCAGCCAAACATAAACTTCACTTGAGGCCCAGCAACGATCCAACTCCCTCTCCTCCCCATCAATCCCCTCCGAATTCGCTTGAGTGCTCAACCGGCCGCGTTCCTCATCTCGTCTGAGACTCTGAGTCGTCTCCCTCCTCTCTCTCTCCTCTTCAAATCAGGTCGACCGCCGGCCCCCACCCCTTCTCAGCACCGATGAGATCTGCCGGAGTGCTACCGTTGCCCATGCCGACGTGCCATGTTGCAGCACTCTCTCACCCTCGCCCGCACGAACACACGCATGCCGGAGCGCCGCCCTTGCCCACTGACTGTTGCGCCTTCGTCGTCCTCACCGGTGATTCCACGCTGGGGGGCTGCTCCTCGCCCTCACGCCGACGCTCCCCGCGGGGCCCCGACGGGGAACGGGGAACGGGCCAGAAATCTCCCTGATAAGCCATATGGGGACGAGGCGGGGACGGAGGTCACGCCCCCGGCCCTGCCCCGCCCCGTTGCCAGGCCAAGCCCTCGATGGACGACACCACCCCAAGGAGGCGACACGACTGTTGTTCTTCCCGATGGGGGCACTTCTTTGAGGGGAATATACAAGGAGGATCATGGGGAAATCAACAATCAATTGACACATCATGACATATTCATTAGATCCAGATCTAGATCTGCTAGGAAAAAAAAAAGGAAACCTCGGACCAAGGCGATGGAGGATTGAACACGCAATGAACACGGAAAGGGAAGAAACCCAACGAGATCTGCTGCGGAATGGAAAAGAGACCACAAATCTTCAAGGTACGCAACATGAGGAGGGAGGGCGAGATCTTACCGGGAGTGGAGGCAATTGGGCGGAAGGGACTGGAGTCGGCCCTCGTCCTGAGGCTGCGCCATGGCATCGTCGGGCCTTGGGATTGGGACCTCATCTTCACTGGTGATGACATCGCAAGAAGCATTCCTCATGAAGCAGTGCTCGCTTTATTTGGGAAGGAGGCGTGAGATCTAGAATGGGATGGGACAGGACAAAATCAGTGAAGATTTGGAGACCGGGTTTTATGATGTTCCATGAGCTTGGCACTGGGAGGAGCAGGGCGCATGGCACAGGGAGGCGGAGGCACTTGGCATGGCGAGGAGGAGGGCGTAGGTTTTGTCTCCACCTAGAGAGAGAAAGATTGAGAAAGAGGAGACGGAGGCTGGAGGCGGATAAGGTAGAAAGCGAGCGGCGCGGAAAAGAGTGCGATTTTTATATTGCTAGGGATTTTAATTTGGACTATTGGCAGGGCCAGCTCTGGGCCATGGCGATGAATGTGACGTCCGAGGGGCAATGAAAAGAGGGGGCCCAGATTTTAATATACATATACTACTCGTCCCATGTTCTTAGTCTCAAAAGAAGAAACGTTTAGTGCAGCCAAAACTCGTTTCTCAGGCTCTCGGCCCAGGCCCAAAAGAAGAGTACAATGTGCCCTGGTGCTGATCTGATATATTGGCCTCTAGGGAAGGAAGCGAGCGACATGGAGAAGAGTGTGATTTTTATATTGCTAGGGTTTTTTGCTTTGGACTACTGGGCCAAGTTTTGGTCTTTGCAGTTCATAGTGACGACCATTTTAGTGATGTCAATAGGCCCGTAACTGAAAATAAAGCATCTAGTGGGCTCTGGGTGAGATCAGGAAGCCGCCATTAGAGATAAGCTCCATAGTGACATAAGCAAAGCCCCCCACAACTGTCTGTATGCCATGTTTTGTCACATGTGACAACAGCAATGAGCGAAGCCGACATGTGACAAAACTTGACAACAGTAATCATGTAACAGCTACGCTTGCTTATGAAACCAAAATAGGCTATGGAACCTTCGATTAGTAAAAATATAAGATAAGGTGATACTAAAATATTATTGGCCTTCCTTGACTTAACGGGCCTTTGAAATTTAATGAGATTTTTATGAAATTAAGGCCCATAGAACAAAATTTTCTAACATGTTCTCTGTGTATCCGAATGAAAAAACGACGTTGTATACAGGAAATGGTGGTGCAACAATAGCTAGTGATGACCAAGTGGGTGGGCCAAAGTACGCGAGCACGAAGCACGACCAATAAATTTTGATGCGGCCCACGCATGGCATAGCCCATCTAATTTTTGTGTCGGGCGGCATGGCACAAAACAGCGGACCATGCTTGGGCCGATGCTTCAGCCCAGTGGGCGGCAAGACACTACCCGCGTAAAAACATATTAAATAGATTTTTATTTATTCCTTTACAACTACAATAAGGTGTTGTGGTTTGATGGTAAGGCATTTGCTTCAAATCATTGAGGTCTTGGGATCATATCACCCTTCCTCACCATTTTGCATCATTTTAATACTAAAATGTAAATATATAGTCTTGATGGACCATCATTGAAGCTGGACCCGTCGCGCTTGACGGGCCAGCTCGACACAATTACCACATGACGGACCAAGCGATGGCCTGACCCCCTGCCCATGGGCTGCTACGGCAAGTCTCACTTAAGAACTGTGTCGTGCTGACCCCATACTAAATATATATGGGCCATGCCGTGCTAGCGATTGTCCATACTAAATTGCTTGATTTTCTTTTTTATTTCTTCAAATCTCTCTGTAGCTTATTCAGTAACAATATTAGTTCAGTCCTAGTAGTAGTAACTTCAGTCCTACTAATAGTTGTAGCAACTTATGCTGCTATCTTAGCACACTAGTAACATGTTGCAGTAGTATTTTTTTTCATACTAGAAACAACTTATCCTAGTATTAGTAGTAAATAAAGATGTCAACCTTTTAGCATAGTAATACATGTTTCTGTAGCTTTTTCAGTATGAGTAGCAACTTCATCCTATTATTAGTAGTAAATTAAGTCCAAATAGTAGTAGCAACTAATATAAAGATGTCAACCTTAGAATTGCAATAACTTGTTTCTGTAGCTTTTTCCGTATCAGTAGCGACCTCATTCCTACTATTAGTAGTAAATTCAGTCCTAGTAGTAGTAGAACTTAAAATGTCAGGTTAGGAAAGTAGAAGCGTCATTGGTAGCAACTTGATTACTAAAATGCATATGAGGTTAGGAAAGTAGATGAGTTCTTTTTTCCATCTCTTGAATAGTTTCTAACAATTGATTGATTATTTCTTTGATGTTTATAACAGTATCATGTCATTCCTAATAGTAGTTGTAACTTTAGTCCTAGTAGTAGTACCAATTCCAACTTATGATGTCAACCTTCACAAAATAGTTACATGTAACATGTTTCTGTTGCTTTTTTCAGTACCTCAAATTATATCAACCTACACACAATAGTAGTAGCAATTCCAACTTATGATGTCAGCCTTCACGCAATAGTTACATGCATTCGGTGAATTTCGGCCAGTTTCGGTCCGATTTTTTTTAAATTTTGAAGGAATTTTTGTCAAAATAATCAAAACCGTTCCAAAACCGGTCAAAACAAGCCGGTAATATAAAATACTACCCCCCCCCCCCCCCCCACAAGTAAACCGAAATTCGGCTGAAAATTGCTAAATTTTGGCCGGAATGTATTTCACTGTTGCATGTCTCCTCGCCGGATGCGGCAGCCATGTTCGATTACGCGCTCGCTAGCCCATCCGCGCTCTCGCCGGATGCCGTGGCCATGCTCACCGCCGCGTCAGATGAGGTGACCAGTCATCATGTCGATGCACACGGTCGCGAGGGCACTGGGCAAGACATTTTTGTTCGTCGAGGACAAGGGGGCTATATGCAGGAGGCGTCTCGTGCAGTGCGTCGTCAGGCTGCTCTTCATGGCGGTGCAAAACCTACGCGTGGACCGGGACTTGCACCCACATTGCAAATTGGTCATTTCATCTCGCATTTGACACCATCACCGACAAAAACTAACCGATGGGCCATGGAAGGAAAAAAATAGTTTTGGGTCAACCAGGGAAGTTCAAATGCGGAAGAGCCAAGAACGAAAGCCTCCTCATTTGTTTTAGGGCCATGGAAGGAATTTTCTCAACCTCAATAGAACAGATTCGTTCTCCTAGCAACTGTAGACAGTGAAAGCCTTAACGCATCACGTGAAGAAATGTCATTTCATGGACCTAAGTCTCGATGCATCACCTGAACAATATAACTTCAAAAATTGAAACAGAGTGTCAGTTATCCTGCAAGGCAAAGCAACAGTTTCCATCAACACGCCATTATTATTTACTTTGCCAATTATAGTTCTAAAAGCTCTTGCAATTACAGTTTCAAAAAAAATTTTGTAAGGTCATCTTCGGTCTACAACACAAAAACCACCCAGTCACCAGAATTTGCAAGCTCATATAACAAACAAAAAAAGAACACATTCACCTGAATTTGCATTCAAATTCAATACATTTGCAACTTGTTCAAAGTCACTGTAAAAACATTCATGACCACTTCATTTCCGGAGGAATTATCCTTTGCAAAATCATTCTTGTAATATGTTATGAACGAGCACAGACCCAGGGAACCAAACAAATAGAGACTGCCATTGTCTTGAACGGCAGGGTTGAACTCAAGCCATGATTGAGAGAGAACACATTTCAGCCATTCAATCCACATGTATGCACGCGCTTGGTCATTGAAAAGGCAAAGAATTTGCCACAGCTACAAGACCACATCCTGACTGGAGCTCTTGGCAGGCCAATCAGCGAACAATTGACTTGCGGCCGTGGGCGCCACTCACCGGCAGCAGGACTTTGCGATGGCATGGTGACGATTTTTCTTTGGAAAGGCCAAGAATCTGGCACGAACAAGACCACATCCAAACTGGAACTCTTTGCAGGCAAATCAGCAAACACTTAACGCGCGGCCGTGGGCTCTGCTCACCGGGCGGCAGGACCGTACGGCAATAGCAAAGGGTACAACACCATGCAAGTAGGAAACACCACTGGGCTAGGTTTAGCATCCAGTGAAGAAGGAAGAAGATTAGCAGCTTCCGGTGACGGGCAAATGGCTTGGCTGCCGCCTCGCCGAGATGCAGCGGCAACCGCACGCGGGGAGCCAAAGGTAGTCACTGGGAGCGCCGAATAAGACACTGGAGGCGCCTGCACCGGACGCAGGCAGAAAAGCTAGTGGAGGTCGCCGCTCGCCGGCGGGAGCGCGATTTGCCGGCGCTGTCCGGGCGGCGGGGCTGGAACTTTACAGAACGCCCACTATCACGGAAAATATATTTACAGAAAACCCTCTTATTTGCGACTATTAATCGCGATCCAAATTATTTCCAACGGACCCCCTAGAATGGATCGTGATTAATAGTCGCGATCCAAATAAATTACAAATAGGTCCCTGGTCGGACGTTCCTCTTCGGCTCCGTTTCCCTTCATCTGCCGGCGGCCGTCCGTCAAACCTCAGTCCGCTCCGGAACCTCGAAGCCCCGTAGAATCCATTACCGCTCAATACCCAAGAACGGACCAGGTCCCAGCTCCTCTGCTCTCCTCCGGATTCGGCGTCGCCGCCTCCGATTCCGTGCAACGCGAGCAGCGGCGCCATGGAGCTCACGCGGCTGTGCATGGCAGCATCATCTCTTCCAATTAACCACTACGGAATACGGAAGTCTACGCGGTGGCTCTCTCTCGCTGCTGCTGAAGCTATGCCGTCCCAAAACCCATTGTGCTGCTGCTCGTACCTCCGCAGCATTCCCAGAAGAATGTTTTTTTTTTTCTTTTCTTTTCAGGCCATATACCAAATTATCTAGTTGCACCGAACCTCATTTCTAAGATATGTTGAGTCGATATTAGATTCTTTAGCAGTAGTAGGTTAACTGAGCAATGTTCACATAATCAGTTGAGAATCAGTCAAATCAACGTCTCGGGTATCAGAATCATGCATCTCAATACACCGACATAAACTTGTCATGCTTGTACTTTCGTCGGAAAAAAAATCATGTTCGTTTTCTTAGCTAAAAGGACAAGATAAGTTGCTGTTTGCTCACAGCTGCATGCATGCATCCTAAGAAAAGCCAACTAATGCACAAACGCACAAGTTACTGGCGATGTTGAAGGACAAACCTCCATGCTAGTCATGATCTCGGAGTTGTGCTTCATGCAAAGAAAGCACATGTTGTACGGAAGAAGGATTCATAGTGTATATATGTGTACATATTGAACAAGCAGAACATGGGCGTGTTATATGTGTTCCCAGTCGCAACTTGGCAGAGAGTACGATCGGGTGAGATGTTGGTGGAAGCTGAAATGACAGAGACATCAAACAAATGGACAGGGCAGTCTCAATCCACTTGAGGTTACTACGCCGTTGAGTCACTTTTCTCACCAACAATGTCCGGAGCAGCTCTCAAGTATTGCCGACACGCTAGATATCATTCCTCTCTGTGATTCGATAGATAAATCAATGCATTTTATGCTTCTTCTCAAATAGAGTATCAGGTTCTGCTTATTCATGAAAAATAAAATATTGTAGAGAATTACACAAGAGTCAGTGGTGGTTTTGTTCTCGTATCTTGAGGAAGCAGTTTTCAGCAAATAAAAAAGACCATGTTTGTGCGAGTGTAACACTCTGGTATGCTTTCTCTTCTAATGAAAGGTTTAATCCAGATGCTATTTTCATTAAAATCACCAGGAAGGCATGCATCATTTTAGCTTTCTGTAAAATTGAGTTATGTTTTTTTTATGGTCCTTGAGAGATTCCACAAATTATACAAATTCAACTGTCTTCGTCCCTGTATCTGCTGGTTAATCTCACAAAGCTTCTTCTGGATTTCTGACTTGCATCCATAGTCTATATCTCATTTTCAGCAAGGAATTGCAGCAGCATTAAAATTAATTTCAGCTACAAATGCATAGTATATATGGGTGTATGTGCAGAGTTCCTCCAACACCCATATACTGTGCATTTCTAGCTGTGAAAAAAAAAGGAAGAGATTTTTGGTATTTGATAATGTACGGTGCTAGGAGAATGAGACCGATCAACACCTGAAAAACTTCCTGCGAACCGTTTCGGTTGATCTCTCAAAATGTCTGCAACTTGGCTAAAAGACTGTGGAGCACCGAGGGCTAATTAGAAAACATACTCAAAGTATTTTCAATGGAATTCACAGCTTCGGTTGAGATTGAAAACAGAGACAACTCAGTGCAATCAACAAAGGTGCAATAAGTGCTCCTTTTAATAACTAATCTCTTGTTGAGCACCCAAGTTATTTCTAACCCCATCTCAACATTTTGGTGAAATAAGTGCTAGCTGTCCAATCAAACCGAATCTCTGTGACTGCGGAGTGTCTTCATTATTTCAGCTTCCACCAACATCTCACGCTTCGAAAGGAATAACCTCACTGAAAGTTCTTCATGACTCATGAGCAAAATGCCACTCTCGGCAACTTCCTCTGGACAGAGCTTTTTACTACTTCTTGTCCAACAAAACTATATGTATTGCCTTTGTTCCTCCCCATGCACAACATGTGCTTTGCCTGCATGTAGGAGCTGTTAAGTCATGACTAGGAATTAGCATGCTACTTCCTTCCGTCTCACCACCATACATGTCGCAGCTGTTGACACTAGCATGCTACTTTCAGCATTTGTCATCTTCCAAATGGAACAGCCAACAACTGTTTTATGGTTTTTTTTTTCTTAGTAGACATCAGAAATGCATGTCTCTATGTATTTAGATGCCAAGTTTGTATTTAAAAATTAAATAAAAAGTATGTATTCCAAATATTTATATGAAAAGTTTTCATCTAAATCTTTGGAATACATAACTGTCATAAGGGAACCATGCGCTGTTTCAGTATTTGAAAGTTGGAAGGTATGTATTTCACACCGGCGGTCTTGGGTTGCATGTGCAGATCAAATATACTAAGAAGGAAATGAATAAGTAGTTACACTGTTTTCAGCTAACCATACAGATCTTTATTATTCACAAGCAAGGCTTTGTGTTGTTATGCATTTTATTGGTACAATAAAACTCCCTACAATATATCTGATGCAATTGAATTTACCTAAATGGTTTTGGGACTCTTCATGGAAGGGACCTATATTGGGCAATCCTATTCCAACTAGCGTGTCTCTGAAAATACTCGTTCCTTTTCTGTACATTAGGTTCTTAGGTTTGCATATGGGACAAGCATTAAGCTTGGTACCTAGCCATTTATGCCCTAAAAAAATAAAATTTCGATTATATGTACGTTTCTTTAGATACATGCTAAAACCTTCTTGCACTCAAAAGATATATATATTGACCCACCATAACAGAGCATTTAAAATGCTGAAAGCCTGAGACAGAGTCCTGGAACCCATGAGTGGCATAAACAAAAGCAATACAGACAAATGTCTCAGCTGGTGGCAAAGGATATAAATCCAGACCTCAATAGAACCAACTAGTGTACTGACTGAAGGAGGAAGATAGAGACTCAGTGCTTCAATGGCTGTCTACTGTAATGTAGCGTGGCTGCCTATCTTCTCCTCTTGCATATATACAAACCTAGAAGTTCAGATTCCCAGTTGGCCCCCTCAAAATGTAAATTATAGGGAGGATGAGGCCCCTGCCTAGTTAGTTAGTGTTGCTTAGTTAGTGTTTCTTTTCTTTTGGCTGAGGTAAGGCAGCCATGTACAGTTCCTTTGTACTGTGTCTTTTTCGTTTCTCGTTTAATATATTACTTTCTTCAAAAAAAAAAAATAGAACTGATGAATTCTTTCTCTTAGCAACTATGAACAATATAACTATATAAGTCTTGATGGATCACGAGGAAAAATGTCATTTCAAAGACCTAAGTATCAATGCATCAGGTGGACAATATGTCTCCAAAAACTCAAAAGAAGACGTTTCAGTTATCCAGCATGGCAGAGCAATCTTAGTATTTACTTTGCCAATTATATTTCTAAAAACTCTTACAATTAAAGTTTAAAACAACTATTTGCAAGCTTATCTTCAGTCTACAGCACAAAAACCAACCCATTCACCTGAGTTTGCAAGCTCTTGTGACAGAAAAAACAAACCCACTCACCTGACTTTGCATTCAAATTTGTCATATTTGCATCATGGTTTATTTTATCTTGCTGCTTACCTAAATTTATGCAAAGTGACTCTAAAATATTCATGAAACATTTCATTTCCGGGAGGAATTAGCCACCACAAAATCATTCTTGTGATATATTAGAACAAGCACAACCCATGGAACCAGAGAGACGGCCATGCAACGTCACAGGGTTGAACTCTAGCCATGGTTGAGAGAGAACACATTTAAGCAATTCAGACCACACGGACGCACGCGCTTGTTCAATGAAAAGGCCAAGAACCATTCTTGTGATATCTCATCTCATACTAATAAGTTTATAAATCGTGACATGTCTGCCATTTAGGTCTGCCTATTTTTGATCGTTGGATTTTTCCCTAAGCAGCGCTGGGCCACACGATTTGAGTCGTCTGCCACATGCCGTTCGTCCGCCTCCGCGTTCGTCCGTCCAGAAATTTTGCCCTCTGCCGATTGGTCCGAGTTCGACTTGGCTCCGTTCCTTGCGCACTTCCGTAACTCAATTCTTAAACCGAGTTCGTAACCGATCTCTCGTCCCTCCGCTTATAACCCTCGCCGGCATACAATGGCACAAGAGGGGCGCTGGGCTCAAATTCAGGACGAGCACGAGCCGTCTCCGCACGCCAGCGAGCCTCGCTCGAGCTGCTGGTGCCTGGTGCACAGGTCAAAGGAAGCAACAGCGGCTGCCGGGGTGGAGCTCCCCGGCAACAACGCGGTGGAAGATACACGACACGGCATTCTTGCCGGTGGTCGCGACGACCCGCAGCTCGGACCTCAGCGCGTTCACATATAAGCGCAGGAACAAGAAGCGCTTTGACGACAATAATTGGCTGCAGTTCATCCCGTTCATCAAGGCCCCGACGGCGGCATGAGGCCGCCAAGGAGAGGAAAGCACCGGAGGCCGAGGACGCTACCACCGTGCTGCTCTATATGCGTACGGAACTTGCATCGGAGCGAATTGCATTGATGCAAGGGCTTGCACGTTACAGAGTTTTATAGTCTACATTCTACAATCGAGCATGTCACTAGGCAAGATAGTGCCATATATATACTTAGCACGTAAGTTCATTGAAGACACGCGCCCTTCTGGTCAGTCATCAACACTCTTCCCTGATGTATTTTTTCTTGCTTCGATCCTTTAATTTATGACTTTGATTAGTTAAAAATTAGATAGTTTCTCCATCAGCCTCTCATTAATTTATAGTTTCTCCAGGTCAGTGTACGCAGGGATGTTGTGGGAGTACACTGACTCGTGACCTGGAATAGTTTTTATTAAAAATATGTTTATATTTATTTATAATTTTCATGCATTAACTTATAGACACATCACATAAAAAAAGGCATTTTTGTGCTGCAATCTTCTTAAAGTAAATGTTTAAATGAATTTGTGCAAACTGAATCATCTTTCATTGATTATTGCAAAAACAATGAAATTTTCAATACCCGTAGCAACGCACGGGCAAAATGCTAGTATTACGAACAAGCACAGACTCATGGAACCAAAGAGAGTGCCATGCATTGGCGTGAACGACAGGTAAACTCAAGCCATGGCTGAGAGGGAACACATTTCAGCAATTCAAACTACACGGGTGAACAGCACTTCAGCAAAATACCAAGAATTTTTCACATCCACAAAACCCATCCAAACTGGAACTCTTTGCAGGCAAATCAGCGAACACTCTACGCGCAGCCGCGGCCACCGCTCACACGCGCTGGACCGACCAGCAATAGCAAGGGATCGAACAATACCATGCCTGCAGTACGCGCCCCCTGAGGATTTTATTAGTCTGTGAAGAAGGAAGAAGATTACTTGCGGCTCCAGCCCGCGCCACCGTTGTCAGGGTGCGCCGCCTCGCAGGCTAGCGAGCTCGGGCCTTGAGCGAGCCGCGCAGGGAGCGATAAACAGTGCTCAGCGCGCCGAACACGACTGGGGAGGTGAAGTACCGGATGCAGGCAGCAAAGTTAGCGGAGGTCGCTGCTCGCCGGCTGCCTTGGCGGCGAGGCCGGAACTTTACAGTTCACCCCTTATCGCAAAAACTATATTGACGGAAAACACCCTGATACGGATCGCGACTATTGATCGCGATCCAACTATTTACAAAAAGCCCCCTAGTTTGGATCGCTATTAATAGTCGCGATCCAAATAAATTACAGAAAGGCCCCTCGTCGGACGTTCGTTGTGACATCCTGGCCCAAGGCTTAATAGGATTGATAGAATATTCATACCAACAAGTTGCAACTTCTTTTCCGGGAGCTCATCTCGAAAAAACTCTGAGGTTAAGCGTGTTTGGCCTTAAGCGATGGGTGACCGACCGGGAAGTCGTTCCCGGGTGCGCACGAGTGAGGATAAAGTGCGCAGAAAAGACGTGTGTTGGTCTGT
>CM017440.1:17052462-17103590 GCA_007726485.1 Eragrostis curvula | reverse complement strand
AATCGATCTGAGATGTTTTATTGACACCTCTGATATGGATCGCGAATTCGCGATACAAATATTTACATTAATGACCCTGATTTGTATCGCATTTTTTAACCGCAATCCAAATGTATCAAAATGGTTCTCAGACGCAGTCTTCTTTCTCTTGCCCCGCTGCTGTTCTCCTTGGCTCCGCTGCCGCCTGGCGGCCGCCACCACCATTCTCCCCGCCTCCTGTCCCATCAGAAATCGCGAAGGCCAAATTTCGGTCGCATCCCTAGCCTCAGCCATGGCTCCATTCCTTTTGAAAAGCTCTGTCCAAGGAATCATGAGCAAAATGCACCTCTCGGCACTTCCTTGGACAGAGCTTTTACTATGTGCTTTTTACTACTTCCAGTTATCCAATGAACTATAGGAACACTTCATTTACGGGAGGAATTAGCCATTGCAAAATCATTCTTGTAACATGTTATGAACGAGCAGAGTCCCAGGATCCAAATACAAAAATAGACTGCCATTGTCATGAACGGCAAGGTTGAACTGAAGCCATGGTTGAGGACACCTTTCAACGATTGAAACCACACGCATGTATACGCATTGAAAAGGCCAAGAATCTTTCACGGACAAGACCACATCCAAACTGGAACATTTTGCAGGCAAATCAGCGAACAGTTGAGTCGCAGCCGTGGGCACTGTTCACCGGCGGCTGGACTTGCGATGGCATGGGAACAACAGCATGCAAGGAGGACGAGCCGCTGGAGAAGGAAGAAGTTTAGCCTGATCCGGCGACGGGCAAATGGCTTGGCGGGCCGCGCCACCATCGTTGGCAGGCGCCGCCTAGCCGAGATGCAGCGGCAACCGCACGCGGCGAGCCCAAGGCAGTGTCTGGATGCGTCAAACACGACACGAGAGGCTCCTGCACCGGACGCAGGCAGAAAAGCTAGCGGAGGTCGCCGCTCGCCGGCGGCAGCGCGACTTGCCGGCGCTGCCCGGGCGGCAGGGTCGTAACTTTACAGAACGCCCCTTATCGCGGAAAACTGCCTGATTTGGATCGCGACTATTGATTGCGATCCAACTATTTACAAAAAGATCCTTAGGTTGGATCGCGATTCAAAAAATTACAAAAAGACCCCTCGTTGGCCGTTCGTCTTTCTCGGCTCCGTCTCCCTTCGCCGGACGGCGCCCGTTCGGAACCGCGATGCCTCGCCCCATCCATCCTGCTGGATCCCCGAGCATGTACCAGGTATCAGCTCCTCTGCTCTCCCTCCAGATTCACCACTGTGGATGGTGACACCACAGCCGCCATATCCGATTCCGAGCCGTGCGAGCGGTCGCGCCATGGATGGAGCTCACGCGGCTGGGCATGGTGGCATCGTATCTTCCTGGACCACGGAAGCCTAGGCGGCGGCTGTCAGTCTCTTCTGCCAGAGCTGTGCTGCGAGCCTCAATCCTGAATCCTGATGCGCTTGCTCGTAGCTCCGAAACAGAGCATTCTCAGAAGAATTCTTTTTCCCTCCCTTTTTCAGGCTACTTAACAAACTATGACGTCGCACCGCACCTCATTTACAAGACAATGTCGAGATTAGTTTCTTGTACAGCAGTAGGATAAGTTTTTTGTACGTTCGTTTGTTCGCAAATACTTTGTACCAGCTACAAGAAAATACAGTGTCATCTTCAAGGTAACAGAGCATTGATTGTAGAAAATTTCAAGTGATTGTAAGAAAATGTTCTGTCGAAAACAGAGCAACGTTCACATATTCATTTGAGAAACTGTCAAATAAATTTCCCTGGTATCTCTGAAGTCTGCATCTCAATACACCACATCCACATGTCATGCTTGTTTTCTTAGTAAAAATGGACAGGATAAATTGTCGTTTACGCTATAAAACGTTTGTTCACAGCTGCATCCGAAAAGGCTAACAAATGCACCAATGCATGCGTTACTGGTGATGTGGAACAGTGGAAGGAAAAGTAGCATGGTACTCATGATCCCGGAGCAGATACATGCAAGCAAAGCACATGTTGCGCTTCAGAAGAAGGAAATGCAGTATATATATGTGTACATTGAGCAAGTAGCACACGGAAGTGTTCTATGTGTTTCCACTTTCCAGTTGCAACTTTGCAGAGAGTGCCATCGGGTGAGATTTTTTTTTTTTTTTGGAGATGTTGGTGGGAGCTGAAATGACAGAGACATCTAACAAATGGAAAGGGGAGTCTCCATCCACTTGATGGTGACCTTCTGATTGAGTCACTTTTCTCATCAACAATGCCCTGAGCAGCTTTGGAGTATTGCAGAGGCGCTAGGCGTCATTCCTTGCTGTGATTATGTAGACAGCTTAATGCGTTTTACGGTCCATCTTGAATAGAGTATCAGGTTCTGCTTATTCATGGATAATAAAACATTGTAGAGTATGAAAGAACTTCTTGAGGATTTTTTCTCATATTTTGAGGAAGATTTTTTCCCCGAAGCCGGAAGCAATTTTCAGCCAATGAAAGGATCCTGTTTGTGTAACACTCTGTTTTTTTAACTGGTGTTCCACGTGTCGTCCTCTCCCGTGAACCCTGTTTTCAACATCCGGCTCCCATTCCTTCATGTTAGAGTATTGCTTTCGATGGTTTGTCAATGTAATATGCATGAGGATCCTGCTTACCATATACCAAAGCATTGCCTCATTCTTAATTTCTAGAAGGTTTGACAAAATTGACTTTCTGTTACTACAGAAACAATCACTCATGCGTGTTCCATGTTTTGAACTGGAAGCAATTAAAAAGGAGGTGAAGCATGCATGCCTTCCTGATGTGGAATATTGAAGCAGCCACAAGCAAGCTGCAAAACGCATGATCTACATTGGCAGAAGAAAAGGCAAACTATATATGTTACATACGAGCTTGTACTAGAAGAAGTAGCACAAATGCTGACTCCAGATGACCCTGGAGAGAGAAAGCACATTTCAGTTCATAAAGATTGCCAAAAACTGGTTAACCGAACCCTTTCAAGGTCCTTTTCAAGATACTGTCATTCACATTTTTAGTAAAATGGAAAACGAGATAAAGATAAATCGTCGTTATTGTTTTGAAACTTTTGTTCACAGCTACATCCGAAGAAGCTAACTAATGCACAGATGCATGCATTACTGGTGATGCGGAAGCAAATATCGCATGCTACTCATTTTCTCTTGGAGTTGCTACATGCAAGCAAAGCATATTTTTGTACTTGGGAAGAAGGCAAGGCAGTATATATATATGTTTACATTGAGCAAGTAGCACATGGAAGTGTTACTCGTGTTTCCAGTTTCAGCTTTGCAGAGTGAGTGTGATCGCGTGAGATGTTGGTGGAAGCTGAAATGACCAAGACATCCAACAAATTGAAATGGGTGTGTCCATGGAGGGGATCGTTATTCCAGTTTCGAGTAAATTTTCTCATTAACGATCTCCAGAGCAGCTTTTGAGTATAGCAGATAAGCGGTGCCATTTTTCTCTGGGATTAAGTAGATAGATGGATGCCTTTTACTCTCAATCTCGAACAGAATATCAGGCTCTGCTTATTCACGAGTAGAAAAAAGTATTATGTAGAATTTCGAGTAATTTGTTGAGGATTTGTTTTATTTTGAGGAAGCAATTTCCTGCCATAAAAGAATGAAAATTGTATTGCCACGTTTCTGGTTCCTTGGGTCCTCGGCTCCCTTGCCCTGTTTTCCGCTCAACAACACCCCGGTTCTCTCCTCTTCAGAAATCCGAATATTGAACTCGAATACAAACCCTCAACTAGTATCCATTCTCTTCTCTGTCGGCACCTCCCTTGGATCAGATGCAAGAACATTGTTCGGATTCACCACAGCTTCAATCTGCGTTATTGACTAGAAGATTTAGGCACATGGCTGCTTGTGAGATGAGGATCGGGGACTGTAGCGGTCAGCACACGATTATTTCTTCACAGCTGACCACCATATAAAATGTTCGTTAACGTCACTCCATCCCTCAGCAAAACCTTTCCGTGCGTTGTCGGCGCATCAGGTATGCTCATGCTGGCATGCATGTTCTTAGTCAAAGGCATCGGCTCCCAGGGACAAAATGCGAAGTCACTTTCGTGTAGGCAACTAGGCACCATACACTCCACTGCATTTGCAGAAGATAAGATTGACTATATATATGTGTGCATTGAGCCGCCACGCTTTGACTAGATCAAATCAATCCGGTCAGTTCAGTCCTTATACCAGCTGTGTGCTGCCAGCTGATCATGACAACGATGCATTGGTCACTATGCACGCAGGCCATGTTAACACAATCGAGTGCGTTTCAACCACAGTTGTATACTCGCGCGTGTGTATCAGCAACTGTACCTATCCATGAGATTTGCACTGAATCATACTCAGCCTTTCATTTCAGAGTACCACTATATATGGAACCCAAACATACGACCGCATTTGCTCTGTTAAAATCAGTAATCAGGGAGAGAAAACTAGCAAAAATCATGCAGTCGAATGAGGGGTCTTACTAATAGCATTTTACTTCATTTTATTGGTGCCTTCTGGAAATATTCATCACACTTACAGCAAGTACAGGAACCACACACATTGTGTTCCACACTTTTATTTGTACGAGACGCAGAAGTACTAGAACAAATCAACTCGAGGATAGGTAGTGCTCCTTCTTGTCGTAGTACCTGTTCCAGACCATGATCCCTCCATAGTTGGACAGCTTCTGCGCGAACTGCAGCACGTTGTAGTAGAGGTCCTTCTGGAACATGTACGCGTCCTTGTCCGCCTCCGGCGACGCCACGACGCCGACGAACGCCTTGCTCGCCGGATACGCCGCCGCCCACGCCTCGAACGCCTCCCTGTCCGCCCACGTGCACTTGAGGTCGCCGTACAGCCGCACGTGGATGCGGGTGAAGAGCTTCGTCGCCAGCGCCGCCTCCATGCTCGGGTCCGGGTACCGGCACCGCACCGTCGCCGACAGCGTCACTTTGCCGCCGTAGGAGGTGAGCCTCCGGGCCAGCTCGTCGTAGTGGTCGGCCTGGCCATGGTCGATGTAGAAGTCGACGCCGTCCACCGCCGCGTCGCCGAACGGGCGGCGCTCGTCGGCGCCGCCGAGGAAGGCGTGCCAGAGGTAGTCGGCGAGGTCGGCCGCCGCCTGGGACGACGGGAGGGAGTAGTAGTTTCCGTCGCCGCCGGAGGCCGGGCCGCCGATGGAGAGGAGGACGAGGATGCCCTTAGACTTGCAGTGCTTGATGTCGTCGCCGACGCCGGCGAGCGGGTGGCCGGAGAGGTCGAGGGTGTACTTTCCTTTTCCAAACGAATTGAGGAAGGAGATGATGACGGTGTTGTACGTGCCGGTGTCGCAGGCCTCGCGAAGGGTGCCCTCCGTCTTGTTCCGGCCCCAGAACACTGTGATGTCGCCTGGGCCGGCGGCGGCGGCCAGCCCGGCGGCCGTCGTCAGGAGAAGAGCAGCTAGGAGGAGGCTACGGCGCGACGCCATGTTTGTGCGAGACAAGCGTGGATGGGTGATTTGAGGTTGACAAGAGTGGAGCACACGTGTATATTTATAGAACAGAGCATGTGTGTGCCGCGAAAGCTCGAGTCCTTTGCAGTAGTACACGTTAGCTAGTGTCGTAGTCAAACAAGGCACCGAGTGATTGGTCAAACACTGCCAACTTGGACCCAACCAACAGCTAGGCTGCTAAGTGCTAACTAATGGGTGGAGACCCAACCCATGCCATGCATGTGAGACAAAGTTGAGGTTGCCAGTTGTGTTCTGATATATTGCTGCGTCAAACTAATTCTGTCTGTAGTTTTTTTGTTAAAAAGTTTCGGTATAGTGTTCTCATCTTGCAGCTCACGTTTGTTCAAAAGTTTCGGTGTAGTGTTGTCATGTAATGCCTTATTTGTAACGCAAGAATTTCACATGAATCACATGAGAATTTCAAAAGAAACAGTTACATTTCACAGGAAAAATAAAACACAGGATTCGGGATAGTTTCCACAATCCTAAGAAGCCTTAAAATGTGTCGTTTGACCATGATAACAATGGGTAAAAGGTATTATGGACAAAACCTGACCATTCATTTAAATAGGTAATACCTTTATGATACCTCGCCATAATACCTTGATACCTGTAGATAAAACATGTATCATGATGAAGATCTGAATCATTGGTTGGAGAAAATAGACAGTGTGCATTCATTTAGGTTTATTGTAAAAATTCTGTTAGGTTTAGGACAAAGTGACGAAAGTACCCGAAACCATACATCAAGTAAGCAGTGAAGCTATATACAATGGAAGATGGAATGTTATGGCCGGCAGTTAAATACTCAACTACAACTGGATATGTAATCAGTCTGACAACTTCAATTTAGTTCCACTGAAGATGCTGATTGGAAGCACAACAAATCATGTCCCATTTATTTTAAGATAAACGCCTAGTTTTTTTTCTGAACAAGGGAACAAACGACTTTGCCCTTGTCTTCACAACAAACCACTTTCTCATGCTTGTGACATTATATCCAAGCAATTAAATTTGTTCACAGCTGCATCAGGAAAGGTAACAAGTGCATACCTTTCTGGTGATGTGCAAGAAAGTAGCATATATGCTTGCTATACTCATGATGTTCCTGCTGTTACATGCAAGAGAAACATTTTGAACTAGGGAAAGGGAAGGCAATATATATGTAAGCGGCGTTCATGTCCGAACTTGCAGAGAGGACTCACGTTTTAGTTCGTTAAGAACTAGCTCCAAGTGAGGTTAACGATTCCTTGAGAATAGCACTAGCAACTTACAGAGAGGTGAGTGAGATGTTGGTGGAAGCTGAAACGGCATAGACATTCAGCAAATCGCCGTAGGAATCTCCATAGCTCCTTCTATGTTCTTGATCAATTCTCTTGCCTCCCAATGTCCATGGGTGTTCCATTGCCGCAGGAACTTAAATTAGGAATGATGATTATGCCAAAGTGATAAGCCATCTCGGGTACTTAGTTGCTGAAGGATGGCTGATGGCTGGAAGTGGCGTAGTGCTCACATTGGATGCACCATATCCCAAGTTCCCCAGCGCTGACCGAGGCTCCTTTCGAAGTTATAATATTTGACCTTTTCAGTGCAGTGTTCCAGTTTGTATCTCAGTTTGCAAGCAGACAAGTTAATATAGCTATTTCCAATGGAAACTAAGAAATGTTAATGGCAGTCAACTGACTGCACGCACATATAATCTGTCGTGTGGCAAACAGATTATATACCCCGTTTATTTCTAGATAAACGCCTCAAGATATATATCTATCTCCAAATACAAAAGAATAGTCATAATTACAAACGACTTTTGTAATTTTGTTTTCACAAGCCACTAACCAACCAGTGTCATGTTGAATCAAATAAAAATGTTCGCAGCTGTATCTGGTGATGTGGATGAAAGTGGCATGATACTCACGATTTTGTTGCTGCCAAAATGCATTGATATATACTTAAGAGGAGGCAGAAGTGTAAATCTATGCTCGTAGCGGAGAGAGATTAACACGATTCTTTGAGAATATGTAGCTTCTGTGCAACTAACTAATGATGTGTACAGTATGAAAATAGCATGGTACTCACAATTTTGCTGCTGCTGCATGCAAGCAAAACACATGTTGTACTTGCACAGAATTGGAGGCAGTATTAATGTATACTCCTAAAGGGTTCATCTGATTCTTTGACAACAATTACAGAGTCCCAAAAAAATCATAAAAGAGAAAGAAACTAAATCTGACAACAATCACAGTGTCTTTCTATCAACCTAATTAAAATTTAATTTGTTCACAGCTTTAGGCAAGGTAGTTAACAGGTGCACACATTTCTAGTGATGCGGAATGTAGCATGCATGCGACTCATGGTTTTTCTGTTGATATATCAATCACACTTTTTATACTTGAGCAAAAGGAAGGCAGTATACATGTAAGCGTTTATGTCCGGATGAACTTGCAGAGAGGACTCACATTTTAATTCATGTCCAGATTTTTCTGGTGATGCAGGCAGTATATATGTGAGCCTAACTGATTCCTTGAGAATATGTACCTTCCGTTCAACTAGATATATAATGATTTGGATGAAAGTAGGTAGCATGCCACTCACGGTTTTTCTGCCGCTACATGCAAGCAAACACACATGTTGTGCTTGGGCTGGGCAGAAGGGGGCGGCGGTATAAATGTATACCGGCCGGCAAAGAGTTTAACTGATTCCTCGAGAAAATCGATGTGGGCATGTAGCTTCTGACTTCTAAGCAACAAGAAATGAACCGTAAAGCATAGCAATTTTACAAAAGGATGAGTGAGATGCTGGTGAAATCTGAAATGATATAGAAGTCCGAGAAATCAAAATTTGAGTCTCCACGAAGAGATTGGTGCTCGGCGTGAGAACTAGAGTTGCGGGATCTCGCACTGGCGTGGTCCGCCGTAACTTCTAACTAGCTTGGTGTGTATGTATTGATTCAATAATTATCCCAGTTAAATTGTAAGCAAATTTCAGGGATAAGCAAGCTTATATATACTGGTGAAAAAGACTGCCAATACGTATACTGGGAACGGCCTAAAAATGTTATCTATATATGGGTTTGCCACTAAAATGTCAAGATGTTCATTCATTTTACGTATCCTGTATCCTGTTTGTGACCAACTTGACCATCAAAGGAAGCTCAACAAAGGAAAACAAATGTTCATGTTCAAGTAGTATAATCTTCTGGTTTTGGAAGGACTGGCCAGCTCCACGGCGCTCAGCTAGCGACGCCATCATCCGTCCGTGGTGGAAAAAACAAATTCTATGTGGACCGTCCGCAAACTGGCTTTGTGCGGCCCGGCAGCCACTCCTCGCGTTTCACATCTTGGGCCTTTTTGCTCCCCTGGGCCATCGCGATGGTCGATTTCGGCCCGTAGTGGTTTCGTTCCCCTGCCAGCTCTCTGGTTCCTTTGTCGACGGCAGTGACGGGGATCAGGATCCTCGGCAGTCAGTGGTGCTAGCGCAGCGCGCGACGTGGAGAGCGGCTTGGGTCGACGTATGACTTCACGAAGGTGGGGCGACGTCGCTGCGGTGGGCGGTGGGGTGAATGAAAGTAGCATGCTACTCACAATTTTGCTGCCGCTACATGCATGCAACACACATGTTGTACTTTAATTGATGCCGAGCTGGCTTTTTCGAGTTGTTCAAGGTGGGTACTACAGTGGGAGGCAGTATAAATGTATACCTGATTCCTTGAGAAGGTGTAGGCATGTAGCTTCTGTGCAACAAGATGATAAATTGCAAGACACATCAGAGTGGTTTGTGCTCTTTTCCATAACAATTTTTTCAAAAAGATGAGTGAGATGTTGGTGGAAGCTGAAATGATATAGTAGTCACGAAACTCAAAATGCTGGTCTCAATCGCCGCCTTGATGGGATGGTTGATATGTTCTTGGCTTTCATGCGTAGTAATATTGGACACTGGACTTTGATACCGCACTGTTCTTCTCACCCGAGAACTAGAACTGGGGGATCTCGCGCTGCTGCTTCAAGTTCGGCAGAAGCGTCCTCCACAGTAACCCCTTGTCTTGTACCTGCTGTGGTTCTATTCAGCTTGGTCTATTTTGATTCAATTTTTATTTAGATAATGGTCTATTTGGATTCAATATCCATCTCAGTTTAATAATAAGAGAATTTCAGAAAGAAAGGAAAATTCTTATAATGATGAAAAAGAATGCCAATATGTATTTGCTCGGCCTAAGAATGTTACGTGTGGAAATGGAATGATGGTTTGCGCCCCCCCCCCCCCCCCCCCCCCCCAAAAAAAAAATTGTAGATTCTCCCATTTTATTGGACTTGTATTTTTTTTCTCGGGATACGAATGCCCAATTGGCTTGCAGTGGAGAGGCTATCCTGTTTCTGAACGACTGACCGTAAAATCTCAACAACAAATAAAAAATGGCTAATATTGTTCAAGAGAGTTTTTTGTATCAAACCAAATTATGTATCAAACCTCGAGAGTTTTTTGTCTTCATGCTGAATAACTGCAAAATACTTTCCACTGGTTTTCACATGCTCGCAACATACCACCTCGTGCATGTATTTATTTTGAATTTTTCCCATGGCCTCCTAATTATATTGATTTATACATAAGATTAAAAGTTACAGAGTCCAAAACAATCTGAAGAGAGAAAGAAACTAAATACAACAACAATAAAAGTGTGTTTTCTGTCCACTTATGGTGCATGTTCTCAAGGCAAAAGGATAAAGGATCGATATAGATGACATTTGTCCCAAGCAATTAAAATTTGTTCACAGAAGCATCAGGCAAGTTGACAGGTTCATACCTTTCTTTTTTTAGATAATGGGAAAAAGAAGTCCCAGCTTTGACCCCCCCCTTAGGGGGGCTACAGCCATCGCATTACATCAAATTGCAGCAATTACATCTGCCAACTCACACACTTTTAACCAAAAAACAACGAGACACCAACACAGTTTTCATGGGAATTTATTGAGCAGTAATTCTATTACTAAATCTCCATCCATGGTTGGCAAAGATCTGCATCACCGTCGTCTTGAGTGAACGGCATGCATCTTGAATGAAGTTGGTGTCCTCCTCAAACTTTTGTAGCTTCGCCCACATTCTTAGCCAATGTGTGCCCCTGTAAAGTACCTGCATATATGTTTTCATTAGAGATTTATCAAATACAATATCATTTCTACTAATCCAGAGAGCCCAACATAAAGCGGAAACTCCACATAACAAAAGTACTTTTGATTTAGAATAAAACTGATGTAGCCAACCATTAAACATATGATTAACACTAGCAGGAGTATTTAAACCAAAAGTAAATTGTACTACTCTCCAAATAAACTTTGCAAAATGACAATCAAAGAAGAGGTGTTGGATAGTCTAATCTTGTGAACAAAAAGCACATTTTGTACCACCATTCCAATTTCGCCTCACTAAGTTGTCTTTGGTTAGCACTACTCCCCTATGCAAATACCACATGAAAATTTTAATTTTGAGGGGCATTCTAGATTTCCAAAGTATTTTGTTTTGTCTCACATTGCCGTTACAAATCATGGCATTGTACATTGATTTAACTGAAACCACTCAATTCTGGTGCAACTCCCATCTAAAAACATCACTGACTTCCATTTAGTCTTACATGTGCAATCCGTGCAACTAGATTATACCACAAACTTAAGTTATTCCCTCCTAAACTGCGTCGGAAAGAAATATTTAAAGGTATAGAACTAAAAACAGTTGCAACAGATACATGTTTCTTCCTTGCAATAAAATAAAGAGAAGGATATTGTTGACATAAAGTAAAGTTTCCTAGCCATTTGTCTTCCCAGAACCTAATATTCTCCCCATTAATAAGCTGGCATAGGTTGAGGGTGTACTTGTTGCCGTGGCCGAAGGAGCTGAGGAAGGAGATGATGACGGTGTTGTACATGCCGGTGTCGCAGGCCTCGCGCAGGGTGCCCTCCGTCTTTGTCATACCCCAATCTCTGGAGCATGTTGTGCATCATGTATCAGTCCCTGGATCAGTAGCTGATACGCACAAGAACATAGATATGGTAATCAAAAGCATACTTCGATTAGGTAACTAGTATAGTACCTGATAGACAGCCTTTAGTGGCGGTACGACAAGGATTCCGAAGTATCCAAGTCCTTCCGACCATCTAATAGCTGAGCAGACAAACAGCGGAAACACGGCCCAAGCCACAAGCAGACTTGAGAGGCAGAACGAAAACCAGACGTCGTCGTCTCCTACGAAGACTTCTCTCACTAAAAATAACAAACGCAAACGCGTGAGTACATAAGGTACTCAGCAAACCCTAACACAAGGGGTAAGTATATGCAGGGGTATATACAAGGATAAGGCTGGGTTCATCAAATCGGCGGAAAGCCAATTTTATGCAGGGGTTGATTTTGAAAACAAAGCCAGTTCGCAAACTAAGTCAGGTATAGATATTAAACATAGTGGGGTTGGTTGGCCCTGGGGGAGATGCGTCCATCCCGCCAGTTCCCATATTTTAATGCTGGCAGGAAACCAGCGCACGGCTCCAAACCGGCGTATTTCCAAAAACACACACGCCAAGGATAACTCACGCAGAAAAATCTAATCATTGTGTGGTCATGGCTTTCGCGTTGTCCAATACCATGGAACACGGCTATCCGGATAGATTCTTATCCTCTGCAGAGGTTGTACACATTCCCCACAAGGTACCCAGTCTTTCCCAGTGCCCTGGTTCCGACTGGATACTAATGGTCCCGTACCTGCCCAGTGTCACCTCGGTACCACCCCGGAAAATCAGCGACCAGGGGCTTCACATCAATATAAATATCATGGCCATCAACTTTCACTTGCCAGACCCGACGCCAACCTCGTCAAGATCCTCTCCTGGCTTCCGGTTGCAACTCCCTGCCTCCTGGTGGTACCGGGCGATCACTAGTAGGGTGTGGTTCCAAACCCTGCCCATAACAGGGGCTTGTGGTTGCACGAGGGTGCTAGGCCAGACGGCACATGAACCGGTCCTTATACGACCGAAGCAAGCATCTTCAATAGCTACCCTCCTGCGAGGAGTAGCGTCCCAGAGATAGCCTCCCCACTGAGGACTACCTCGCTTGCTCCCGTCAAAAGCATACCCCCACTATGGGTTGCACTTACTATTCCCACCCATTTTCACTTTACACACTCATCACCAAGCACACGCACACATTTTTACACAAAAGCATGTGTATCAAGTTATTAAGTACACGGTGAATGAATCCTAAGCAGCATATTATTCCAACACATCATTAAGAATTAATGATGGTGGTTCCTAGGTTTATCAAGGGAATTAGGATAAGCAATATCAAGGCATGGCAATCAACGAGTACTTAGGTCATTCTAAGCATTTAAATCATCTTTAAATACCATGCATGTTTTATTTGTAATCAAGCTCTATGTGGGATTATTTGCAAACATAGGATCAACATGATCAATGGGAGTTAGGGCTTGCCTGCAAATCGCTTTCCTAAACTTTAAACTCTGACTCGAGACTCTTGTTTCTCCGAGTTGGTCTTCGCGCTTGGAGTCCTCAGCAGCTCTTTGAATTCTTCTGGCTCTTCCTCGATTCTCGCGTAAACTAGCGCATAAAACAGTACGTATAAACTACCGCAAAAGAAATAAAAGAGCAAAAGAAATAAAGATCGATGAAAACCAGATAAGACCCAATTAACTTCGATTAAGAACCAAAAGAAACTTCAGTGAGGAACAGGGACAAGAGTCATGCATGATGCAACATATTTAATGCAGGGTATGCTATGTGTCATAGGTGATACACCTGGCCTTGTAAGGGCCATATTCACCTAGACAAGTTATTAGTTATCTGTTTTCTCTAATATATGATCATGGGCGTGTGGTTATGCAGGTGATTTTTGTGGGTTGAACACCTTAGGGTGTTGGTGGTCAGATGTAGATGCTCTACTGATGGTGATTGCGTGCATATCTAATATGCAAGCTTCTATATTATTTCTATAAAAAGAACATGCATGAATGCAGGCGATGGTATATGCAGCGTGTGTACGTGACTATGCGTGATATGAATGCATGACTGCAGATAAAATACCAAATTCAAATAAAGGCAGCTGGCAATTAAAAAATACCAGATAACTCCAATAAGATCCAATAAAAGATCAATTACCAGAGTAAACTAAAGAATCAAATAGAGCGGGGCAAGAGAGATAGGTTAAGTTGAGCGAGCGACGATTGGCTTAGGTTAGGTTCGATCGAGCGAGGGTTGATTTAGGTTAGGTTCGAGATTACATTTGTGATAAGATAAGGGTACTAGGTTGGAAGTGGAATGGTGCGGATGATCGCTAGGTTTAACGCTAGCGAGCAAAAGAATGAATAGGTTATACGAAGATGAATTGAGAGGTGCGGGAGATATTAGGCGGAATAGCATCACAGGATGGTTTAGGTTAGGGTGAACAAGTACTCGAGACATTCGAGATCAATCATCGCACGATCTGCTAGGAATCGATATAATAAGTGAGGGTGTTTTGGGTGTTGATGACTTATAAACTTGGTATTGGGCTTCAAGAACAGTACCATGAGGTACTTCGCGATTCCACGAACCCGTGGGCGCGAGAATCACCCAAAACGGAGTTCGGATTAAAAGGATATGGGCGTTTGAAGATTGGAGGGCTGATTTGTAATTATAAAAAGGTTTTTGAGGGCTTAAGTATAGTTACAGAATATGTCCAGGGACCTATCTGTAATTATGAAAAATTTTAGGGGTCTGAGTGTAAAAAGACAGGGGTTAAAACATAATTACAGAAAAGTTTAGGTACTTTTCTGTAAAAATGCAGGGCTTAAACAAGATTATTGAAAAGGTCAGGGGCTTATCTGCAAAATGTACAGGGCCCGGGAATTTTCAGAATTTTAGGAATTATTTTTGTATTGGAAAAGGTTTATTACGTGATGCTGACGCAATAAAGGGAATTACCGGTTTAAATTAAATCGAAAATCTGGTGGACTGGGTCCACGGGGTCCATGGACCGGGACGGGGCGGCGGTCCACCGGTCCATGGTGGACCGGGGCGTCGCGCGCGGCGGCGGGCTGCCGGACTTCTCGCCGCCGGCGCGTAGGAGGGACGAGGGGCTGCGGGAGGTCGTCGCGGAGGTGAGGCGCGCGACGGGGAAGCCGGGAGGTCAGTGCATCGACGTCGGGGTGCGGTGGAGTGGCGGCATCGGCTCACCGGAGTTGGACTCCGCGGCGGCGCGCAAGGGGAGAGGGGAAAACGGCGGCGTTTTCACGCGCGCGCGTGGCTAGGGGTGTCCGCGAGCGCGCGGTGGGTGCGGTGCGCACCACGGTGCGGCTGGACGCGGTGGGGAAGCTTGTCGGCGCCGGAGAAGATGGAGGCGTGGCAGCGGCGCTAGGCGCGGGACGTGCACGTGCGGAAGGAGAGGGGAAAAAGGGGTCGGGGGGGGGGGGGGGGGGGGGGAGGAGGGAGCGGCGGCGAAGCTCACCGTGCGGCCAGTTGAGGCAGAGGTGGCCGGGAGGGCGAGGTTGCCGGAGATGGCCGGAACCCTAGCTTGAGTCGGGGAGAGAGAGAGAGAGAGAGAGAGAGAGAGAGAGAGAGAGAGAGAGCTCGCAGGAGAGAGGAGCGGGGCGTGGCTCGTTAAATAGACGACGAAGCTTGGCGGCTACGGCACCGGCAGGGCGGCGGGAGCGGCGGAGGCGGGTCGGCGCCGGGGCTCGGGCGCGGCGGTAGGGGCCGGGCGCGGCGGCGCGCCGCGTGGGGAAGAAACCCGACAGGTGGGGCCCACCTGTCGGCGAGAGGAGGAGAGACGGGCTGCAGCTGGGCCGGACTGGGCCAGCGCGGGAGGAAAAGAAGGAGGAGAGGAGGGAAACGGACTGGGCCGGCTGAGGGAAAAAGGAGGAGACGGCCCGCGAAGCTGAGAAAAGTTTATTCTTTTTCTAGAATTTGAATTTGAAGAGATTTCAAATTCAAACAAAAACAAGGGTTTGATCAAACACTCAAAACAAATCCAATAAAACACGAATATGCATATGATGAAGATTGTGCAGGTTTTAAAATTCAAACTTTTTGAAAATTGGATGTGACTTAGCTCAAACTAGAACAAATTTATTTAATTTGTTGTAAATTCAAAAAGTTCAAATTTTAGTGAACTTTTAAATGAACACAAGCACTTGAGCACATATTTTATTTTCCAAAAATTCCAAATTCAAACTAGGTTCAATTATTTAGTGGAATTTTATTTTGCAAATCGTGTCAAGGTAAGGATTTTTGAAAAAGGTTCAAATTTGGAGCGATTTTTCTCCCATTTGAGTTTATTTATTTTTCTTCTTTTCCTTTTTCTTTTGGCTCTGAAAAGTAGGGTATTACAGTCTTGTTCCGGCCCCAGGACACGGCGATGTCGCCGGGACCGGCGGCGGCGGCGAGCCCGACGGCCGTGGTCAGGACAAGAAGGAGAGCTAGGAGGCTATGGAGCGACGCCATGTTTGTGTGAGACATCGATTGATGGGTGATTTGAAGATGACAAGAGTGGAGAACGTGTATATATATATATATATAGAACAGAGCATGTGTGTGCCGCGAAAGCTCGAGTCCTTCGCAGTACACGTTAGCTAGTGTTGTAGTCAAACAAGGCAACGAGTGATTGGTCAAACAGTGCCAACATGGACCCAACAGCTAGGCTGCTAATGGGTGGATACCCAACCCATGCCATGTGAGACAAAGTTGAGGTTTCAGTTGTGTTCTCATTGCTGCGTCAAACTCATTCTATCGCTAGTTTTTGTTCAAAGATTTGGTGCAGTGTTCTCATCTTGCAGCTCACTCGTCTATGAGAACTATCATATTAGGCCTTCTTTGAAAACGCAAAAATTTAAAAGAAACAGTTAAATTTCACAGGAAAAAAAAAACATTCAGGAAAATGATCGCAACGGCAGTAACATCTGGGGCTCAGGATTAACAGTAACGGCAGTAAACAAAGCACCTAAAACCAAAGCATTACATCAAGCAACCAGTGAAATTAATGTACCTACATCCAATGTGGAAAAGATTATATGTTATGGCAGTCAACTACCCAACTAAAACTAGATATGTCAGTTTGGAGAACCTATTTAGTTTCAGTGAAGATGCTACTGCAAGCACAAAAGATAATGTCTTATTATTTGTTTTTAGACAAAGGCCTCAACATAGTTCTTTTATCATGATGCTGGACAAGGGAGAAAGTTAATAATTGCAAACGACTTTATTTGCACTGGTTTTCACAACAAACCACTTTCTCGTGCTTGTGACATTATATTCCAGTACCGCATCCTTAGCTCGTAGTTGTGAGGCTAACAGGTTCCTTGGGAATATGTAGCGTCTGTGCAACAAGTTAATGATATGTATGAAAAAGTAGCATGCTACTCACGATTTTCCTGCCCCTACATGCAAGCAAAACACAAGTTGTGCTTGGGCAGAATGGGAGGCAGTATAAATACTCCCACAGAGTTTAACTGATTTCTCATTTCCTTAATTGTGAAATTGTAGGCATGAAGCTTCTTTGCAACAAGACTGTAAATCATCACAGTGGTGTATCCTCTTTCTCCATTGCAATTTACAGAGAGGTGAGTGAGATGTTGGTGGAAGCTAAGATGATATAGAAGTGCCGCAAATCAGACTGCGCGTCTCCATGGCTCACCGGGTCAGCCGGTTGATCTAGTGCTGGGACTCGGGCCGTGCTCGGGCCGGCACGGCACGGGCCCGTCGTGCTTCGTGCCATTCCGTGCCGTGCCGTGACGGCCCGTCGGGCCACGTCGTGCCGTGCCGGTCGGCCCGGCGTGATGAAAATGCGGCCCGGGCACGGCACGGAGCACGTCGGGCCGTGCCAAGCACGGGCACGGCCCGGTTTCAATGGAAGTCTCTTTCAGGAATGCGTTTTCAGTGAAGAAAAGACGTATTTTTGTTGTTTAAATTGATTTTTTATAGTGTTACATGGATAAAATAATTTTAAAAATTCCACCAAAATTACAATAGCTTAGGATGGATATATTACATGTGTATATCAAATTTGAGTTCCAAAATCATTATACATTGAGTGTGACAAAGAAAAACAAAGGAAAAGTGAGCTTTTGCAATTTTTATCTCCAAAAATATATTGAATTTTGAACTCATTTTTGGTGTGGAGTTCTTCCAAGTCAATACCAACCTTTACAATTTTCGGGGAATTTTTTCAACAATGTTTGCATGAATATGTGTTCAAAATTTACTAAACAACATAGAAGTTATGAGCGTTTGTGACAAATGAGGAGCAGTTCAAACTTACATGAGTGTAAGTGCCACAAAAAAATTTATACAAAATTCCTATGTGTAGATATGTAGAAGTTGTACATTCACACAAAAAATTACTTAAAAATTCAAATTGGTTGGGTGTTAACAAAAAAGTAAAGATAATGATGAATAGTGACTATTAGTGTATTGATTGATCAGTACAAAATTGAACTACAGAAGTTTGCATACAAAGATTCCACATGATAGAGATGACTTTTTGAAGATTATAGAAAAAAAAATCATCAAATTTGGACCACGTATGCAAAATCTATACAAGTTTGTATTTTGAAATACGAATCAAAATAACAAAAATAACGTTGGCTAAAGAACTTGACAAGAACACACTGTCGGGCCAAATCCGGGCCGCCGGGCCGCCTTCGTGCCGTGCCGGCCCGAGCACGGCCCATATAACAGTGTCGTGCCGTGCCGGCCCGATGTGCTAAAAACCCGGCACGGCACGGCCCGTCAGCTCGGGCCGGGCCGGCACGGCACGGAATCCTATCGGGTCGGGCCGTGCCACGGGCCGTGCCAAACATTCGGGCCACGGCCCACCCGAATTTGGCCCGGCCCAAGTCCCAGGACTAGGTTGATCGGTTATTGGCCTCCCTGTATATACCGCCCAGTTCTTCTCATCCCAGAACTAGTAGAGCAGAGGGATCGCGCGCTGCTGATTCAAGTTCGGCAGAAACGCTCTGATCCACAGTAACTATTGGGTTGATCACTGCGGCGAGCCCGGCCGTCGTGGAGACAAGAAGAGCCAGGAGGCTGTGCCGGGGTGCCATCTTTGTGAGAGACACGATTGATGGGTGATTTGAGGATTACAAGCAGTGTATTTATAAAATAGGGCATGTGTGTACCACGAAAGCTCGCGTTCGATCGGAGTGCATGTCAGTATCGTGGTCAAACAAGACAACAAGTGATTGGGCTCAACAACCTGCTACCGCTAGGCTGCTAAATCGGTTCAGAAGAAATCAAAGCCACGTGAGACAAAGTTAAGTCGACTACGATCCAACCTGGAAGGGAAAAGCTTTCCTCAATCCAAACCAAAACAAAATATTGATGCTATTGTTCCATCGTTGCATGAAGCTCATTTTGTAGTTCTGATATTCGATATTTTAGGTGCGGTGCTCTAATATTGCAGCTCACTCTTTCTCTTAACTGGCATGTGAAAATGTGTGGTTTAGGGTTAACAGTGAATGCAGTGAAAAAAAAAGTACCTGAAACAAAAGTATAAAATTAAACTAGCAATAATAGTGAAGTTAATTAGTGTAGCTATATCCAGTGGAAAAGATGAAATGTTGCGCCAATCAACTCGAGCTCAATGTGTCAGTTTTGAGCCTTCATTTATTTTCAGTAAAGCTGCTATAATTGCATTCAAACAAAATTATATGTCCTAAAAAATATATTCACTACTAGAAAACATGTTTTTGTAACACATATTTGTAACACAAGTAATAATGTCTTACAAAAATATTTCATAGTAACACAAGCATTTATGTTACTGAGTGTGTTGTAACACAAATTCTAGATTTGTAAAAATGTGTTACAGATAATTATTTTAGTAACATAAAAATTGTGTTTCAAGTATAGTGTTACAAAGAAATCAATGTGGCTAAACATAGCAAGCCTAAAACTTATAGTAACACAAATAAATGTTACTGTTATGTGTTACTACAAGTCTTAGTAACACTTTTCTTGGGCTATAGTAACATATATTCAAATAATTTATACATTAAAATCAATTAAGGATAACTTCTTATCATGTATGCATGTGTAGTAGTGGAAACTCAGCAATTAAAAGGTGAGGTCGTGGGATCAAATCCTAGCAGTTACTAATTTTTTTGAATTTTTTATTTGTGTTACTACATTAATATTGTAACACATTTTATTGTACATAGTAACACATTCACATGTGTTGCTACATTATTATTGTAACATATTTTCTCACGAGTAGTAACACATATATGTGTTACACTAGAATTGGTGAGATTTGATGCTACAATTCCATCAAACAACTGGCTCCCAAAGCTACATGGTCCTAGTAGAAAATTTGGTAAGTTACACACATCAATGTCCAATTTTGTGCCTCTCCATGTTCTGCATTTGGCCTACTCATGGTGATAATTGGATCCAAAATGTGATGTTATAATAAAATGACTTATACTTGGAGATCTTACTGCTTTCAGTAGCTGTTCTTTTTTTTCATCAAAGGATACATTGACAGACATGTTCCTTGTCGTTATGTGGTTTTAGTGACGTGTGAGGGTTGTCTCAACAGATCATGATGATATCACTATTTCCCTACTGTTTGTTAGGTTTTCCTATATCTTTTACGAGCATTTATGCTCTATCAGGAATCTTTGTGTTCCTTTTTAGAAAATTCCAGTTTTCAGGAATCTATTTGTTGTATGTGCTGGTAGTTTCTGTAACGTAGAAGTGACCAGCTGTACATTTAGTTATTGCAGTTTCTTTCATTTTACTCTAAACATCAGTTTTGTTTCTTCATCTGAACATGAGTGCAACTTGTTTTACCCCCTGTACTTATAATCCAGGTAGTAGTGTACATATATAGTAGTGTGCGTACAGTTGCTAGAAGATGGCCTTTGGTCCTTTCCATTGTCAGTTTTATTTCTTGAGCTTCTAATGCAGATTTTGTTCTTGTACTGTTGTTTAGTGGGAACTTCAGGATCTGAATGGAAACCAACTTGTATTGTTGTAACTGTTGTTGTGATCACTTTCTCTGATGGTGTTTGATAGCATTTAGGATTCAGTACAATAGCAAGTGTTGTGAACTTCATGATCGTTTTCTTCTTCAATATGCAGACTCCTTTGCTGTTATGAAGTGTAGTGAACACATAAGTAACATGCAAATGTTGTTTTCAGGGAGACAAGTATCATGATGAAGAACCTGATGCCTTTGAGTTGTTCAAGGAGTGCCACTATAGCAAGAGAAAGAAAGGATATACGCCTGCTGTACAGTTGGCTATAGTAAGAAATTTACTTTCAAATGGTGCTCTTTTAAATGTTTTTACTGCTAGCTGTCTCATGACCTTGAAATGTTTGCATCTTAGTCTAAAATGGAAAACAAGATCTCTGCACCTACAGAAGGTGAAGAACGACCTAATTCTACGACTCAAGCTGTAGCTGATGTGCTTGCTGAGAAGACCAAGAAGAGCCAGTTCCTTCAGAATGTGGGAATTCAAACAACCCGTCCTAGGTCAAATGCAAAGGACCTTGAGGCACAACTAGAAGCAGAAAAAAGGGAAAAGAATGAGCTGGCAAGACAACTGAAGGTGCTGTCAAAGCAAGTCGAGGAGACTGAACAAGGAAGAATCAGAGATCGAGAGGAGATGAAAAAAAAGCAAGCTGATTTGGAAGCGAAAGTTGAGCTTTTGCTCTCTAGGACGCAACCTTAGGGTAAGTATAAACACATTATAACCTTATTTGAATCGTGAAGAGTTCTCATTGCTTGTTCTGTGAGAAAATGAGTGATGCGAACTTGATAGTGCTACTGAAACCACTTTGTGTATCTTCTGTTGGTAGGAAAGAAAGACGTGATGGGTCAGTCTAGCACATCACGCTTGCTAATACGACCTGTTCTATAACATGGTTGTTCTTTGCTTTCTGGAATAGAAAAAAGGTCTTTTCTTTTTGTTAGAGCTGGAATCGTTATATGTATGTGATGTTCTAATTGTTGATTGAGCATAAAGGTGAAAACTAATAGTGCATAGTCAATATATTTCTTTAGTGATATTGCTTTGTTAATGTATCATTGCTTTGCTTTGTTAATGATGTATAGTACATGACAACAAGTTCACGCTTGAGGTGCAAATGTTAGGATGATGGTTCACCATTCACAATA
Source organism: Eragrostis curvula (assembly GCA_007726485.1). Classification (NCBI taxonomy): domain Eukaryota; kingdom Viridiplantae; phylum Streptophyta; class Magnoliopsida; order Poales; family Poaceae; genus Eragrostis; species Eragrostis curvula. The sequence goes on along the minus strand of CM017440.1, from coordinate 17,081,954 downwards.
TTGATGCATATATTCAAACTTTTGTCCTACATCAAAATAGTTGATGAAGAAACTAGCTCCTGAATTTTCTGACTTCAGTTGACAGCTGTAATGTTTGTTCCTAACTAGACTATACACTGTTGATGTATCTAGGTTATTAAACACTTGATCTTATTGTTTCTTCCAAGTACTTGATCGCGTGCCCCTTGTTTCAGCTATCAGGCAACTTGCTTCAGTTTTATGCAGTGAACTGTACACCCACATATATTTAGTGTGCATAATAGTCTAGAAATGATTCTGCAGCTTGTAATAACACAGCTTTCTTTTTTGTTTCCAGGAAGATACAGTTTCAAGGATACAGAAGGGGCACCAAGGCTGTGTTTGCGAGCAGGGTAGAGGGGCAGAAATACTTGCTATCTGTTTTGAATTCTTGGTGTGATTTTTGAGTTATTTCCTTGTCAATGTCATTTGGTTTTGAACATGTACTGATGATTGAGATTCTTGGGTGTTATCACTGATTTTATCTGTAATTTATTGCAAGTGAGGACATGCTATGTAATGTGATGAGATGGTAAATGTGTTCCATCACTCATTTTCTGTAATGCTACACGTGATATTCATCTGCAGACGTAATGTATTGTGTATATGGCCTTTTTATCTGTGGTGAGCTGAAATGTGGAGGCTGGCCCTAAAATACAAATTCGAAAATCATTGGAACATGGCCTTTTTATCTGTGGTGAACTGAAATGTGGAGGCTGGGCCTAAAATACGAATTCGAAAATCATTGGAAAATGGATCAGATGAAAAACTATATGGCCTAAGCCCACAAAGTTAAATGAATCAGGCTATGAAAATGGACCAGAAAAACATGGGCTAAGCTCACAATGTCAGTGGGCCAAGCCTATTATGGTGTTTTGCTAACAGGCCACAATTTGAGACAAAAATTAATTGGGCCATGACCATGTGCTAGCTGATCTATGACGGTTTTACTTCGTCACTAACTCTGGGCTTGGGTTGGGTTCGGGCGGGCCTGATGATGTTCTATGACGGTAAAAAATGTCACGGATGGATTTAATCCGTGACGGTTTAGTAGAAATGTGGGCTTGATTGAGGGGGCCCCAGATTGTTCTATGACGGTCAAGAAACGTCACGGATTGAGTTAATCCGTGACGGTTTAGTAGAAACGTCACGCATGTTAATCCGTGACTCTCAATACATGACCATATCTAAAATTGTCATGAATGTGGAATTATGATGGTTTTTAAGTGATCCATGACAGAATTTAGATGTGATGGATCACATGGTTTGTTGTAGTGAGACCCAACCAATGCCATGTGAGACAAAGTTCATGAATTTATTAAAATGCTGCCATTTAAAAAAAAAAAAGAGAGAGTGAGGATCAACTACAACATCAACTTTGTTTCAGTGAAGGTGCTGACTGCAAGCACCCTCTTTTTTATTTTTTTTCTTTTGGCAGCCGTTCCTATTGCTGCATGAAGCTCGTTTGAGGAAACAGTTAATGACGTTACAGTGTAGTGATCTTATCATTCAATTCACTCTTCTCTGAACTGGCATGTTAATATGTGCGGTTTAGAATTAACAGTAAAGCAAATGAAAGAAAACTACCCAAAAAAAAGTATGAGAACTGCTCCGGTGGAGCTTTCTCCAAAATCTGCACGAATCCCAAAGCAGATTGCTAAATTAATAAACGAATTTCTTATTTTCTTATTCCCTGAGACCCTTTCCGGCCCTTTACCCGATCCAGACACAGCCCAGCCCGATCCTGAAAATGCAGATTGAATTGAGGTCCTCGTTTTACTCGCTCCGATCTGGAGAGCGGCAAGGAGGTGTAGGTATGGATGGCGGGCGCGGGGGTTAAGAGAACGCGGACGTCGTCGTCGCTGCTGAACGTCCACAACGCTTTGGAGCTTCTCATCTTTCAGGCTATGGTTGTCAAGGAAAGGAAGACCCTGAAACACAAGGTGACAAGGGTAACTGCAATGGCAGTGGTACGGACATGCTCTGATCATAAAATCAACACATTCCCAATCAGCATTTGGGCGAGCATTTTGGGGAAAAAGATGTATAGGTTTGGTGTTTCTAACTTTTCCATTAGCATGCACAAGGAACTGAGTTTGCCGATGGAAGCCTGAGCGGGAGCGCCCGACCGCCGCAGATCATGAAGCCGGTTGATGTCTTAATGCACACCACCGGGCGACAAAGTGCACGTGGCCGCAGCGGTGCACGAACCCTCTTGGCGATCATCGTTCGATCCGTCTTTTCAGGATCAGGCTGGACTTCTTTGGATCGGGATAGGCCCAGGTGAGGCCCAGGAATTAAGAAAACTAGGTGAAATCCCCGCAACGTTTTTGCGGGAATTTCAAGTGTAATACATGAATCATCAGCAAAAATTTGTGGGGACTATTTTAATTGGATAGGTAGGATATATCATTCTTCTTGGTGCATGCAAGTAAATCCAGTAGACTATTAGTATAATGGTATGGAATCACCTTTAGTAGACCTAATTTATAACGGAAGAAAAGATCAACTCAATAGAAGGGCCAGGATCTTTTTATCGCTATCAAAACTGATATTGACTGTATAAGCAGAGTCGTAGATTAGATATAAAAAAGGAAAATAGAATGAACTAAACGACTTGAAATGACGCATCTGTTCTTTGATATATTTATCCTCCTCGCTATATAACAATATTAATAATAGCGCACAGAGATGGCGCTAGGCAAGTCTGTACAATTTGTTTGTGTTCGAGTACAACTAATCGATACAATAGCAGCTCACATAGATATATATGTGGCAATACTATTGCTCGTCAAGTCGTCATGATGGTCATTCCAGAATAGTATGAGCTTCAAGTAATCATCTTTCACACATTGACCCCTGAAAGTAAACCAAAACAATAAGCATTCTAAACGCAATTTAGTTAGCTAACAAATAAACTTCAGGGAAAAGTCAGATTATTACCCTTTGACGTTAGTTGGTTGAGTCATCTCATAAGCTTTGTCGAAATGAATCTGCATACCAGAATGCAATCTATCGCATTAATAAAATTGAAGAAATAAAGATACTCTCCATTGTATACTTCTGCCATTCAACCATTTACACACTTGTTGATTGCTCGAAAGCACTTATGAGTTATTTCATATAGCTACTTCGAATGTAGAAAGGTGAAAAAAGAAATGTATGATAGTAGCAGAACTTACTTGGAAAAGGAGGACACGGAAACTATTGTTGTCAGGTGCAGAATTGGTAAATGACCAAGATGAAGTTGGCACAGGGGCTTCACGTTGAACTAATTCTCCTTGTTTGATGGTGACGTCGGGAAGTACTGCTGATGGGAGGGATGGATACACAGGGTGACGGCTTGCAAGCGGAGGCTGTTGGAACAATTCCATCGTACGTATATGCTGAAAATAATGCATCATTCATTGATGGAGCAATCAGTAAGGAGAGTTTGCCGTGTGGTTAAATTTTATTGCGGCAGTTTCAGCTCGAGTTATTGCTTCATTATTCAGAAAGAATTGCACAATTGCGGGTGTGAGTGCGACGGTTACTGCATGTAGTTGCTTCTCTTTGCTTGCAATTGGGCATCACAGGGTCAGTGGGAGCATTAGGGGCGCGCCTGGCAGTTTCAACTCTGTGGGGAATGTGTCATGGGTGACGGACAGACATGATGAACTGTATCTTGGTGATCGAATGGTTACTGCATGCAGTTGACGTGACGTGGCTTCATGAGAATTCAACTTTAGATTAGTAATAATTGCAATTAGTGGGTTTGACTTATATAAATATTATAGATTAAAAATTCATTAGTATTACTGACTGCTTTGGGATTCGTGCATGTTTTTGGAAAAAGCTCCACCGGAGCAGTTCTCAAAAGTATTAAATCAAACAAGCAGTGAAAAAAAAAATGAAATGTGGTGGTCAACAATTCAATTTCAACGGTCAGCAGAGAAGCCTTTGAAATTTCAAGAAAAAGTGAAACAAACTGTATCTGAGAGAGAATATCTGTACAAGGACATTGTGTTATTCCTCTAGACCAAAAACTGTTTAAATTTGACCCACTGGTCCCAATCAAGCAATACCTACTTTATCTAATCCCTCTACATCCACATATATACTATATACATGTGTAGAATCAAAACGCTATGTACTGGACTCGATCTGTCATGCGAAAACTTCTCAGAGCTTGCAGAAATTAGAAATTCTCCTTGTGGAACTCGAACTTTGTGCTGGTCTTTCTCGAGAAATCCTGCGCGAGTTCACGCAGCTCCTTTGTCAGCTCCGGGACACCACAGTAGAACACCCCTGCAACATCAGAGAAGCAGATATCAGTGTCGATTATCGAGCACTTTTTCTTTAGAAAAACATGTTAAACAATCTCCTGTCTATCTGTCTGAACTTTGTTGCGTTGAACTTTATCTGTACATAGACTGACTATGCTAACCGTTTCAATATTGCGTTCATGGCTGTAACTATCATCATGTAACAATGATTGGACCCCTAATGTATTCCTTTGGTGAGTGCAACCCACGTGCGAGGGAAACAAAAACACTAATTTTTTTTGGCTCTAATACCATGTTCTGAATAGCAATTGTATCTATTATGAAGGCACTAGGCCTGAATATATACATGCACATATGTGAGTAAATATGCAGAAAGTCCCTTATACAATGGGCCAAACTACAAGAATACATATACATATAATATGGATATCTCAAGTATATATCATTATCTTGTTATTCACTTGATGCCTGTAGCTATCAGTAAGTAACAGTGACCCGTCGGTTCCTAGTTTGTCAGGGTCTTGTTGAACGTTTAGCAAGACTAGCTAGCTCAGATTGAACACATGCACCTCAAACTCCGGTACTGATCATGCATGTTCTTGTCATCTACTAATATATTAGGGTATCGAACTACTATATCCGGGGCCACAAATGCCTCCACAGGCGCGCCCACGTCACCCTTAAATCGTGGCTGATTGTTTATTTTGCGATTCGAGCCTGTTCGGAGGAGACATGACGACATGGAATTTTACAAAAAGACCCTCAGACTATGTCAAAACCAACCTGCGGTCTAGGATGCCAACAGGTGAACAGTAAACCCATTCATTTTTCTTTTTGAAACCCCCTCGCGTTTCCTTCAAATCGAAACGAAGAAGACGAAATTCCGATTTTGCGGCATTTTTGTAGAAACACGCTTGCCCTGGAAATTTTGCAGGGAGCCCCCCGCGGCCCCTGCTCTCATCGCGTCCTGATCCCGAGCGTCATTTTCATCTTCCTTCTTCCTCCCTCTCCTCGAGGGGCTTTTGCTATTGTAGCCTCCGTTTCAGTGGGCTTCGTTCAAAGGTTTCTCTAAAATAGCCACGAGATCATTGCCGCATCGCTAAAATAAACGTATGAGTTCTTCTGGACCGAAGTGCCCTCATCACTCTTTCTTCTTTCTCTTGTCGAGCCATCAATCTCCACCTCGCTGGAGTCCAGATGAGCGGGTTGAAAGCGTACGCGTTGGGCTCCATCGACGCGGGCATGGGCATGCCGTCCATGCGCGGCAGTACCCATCTATGAAAGCCTAGTCCAAAGAATTTTGGCCCAAAATGCACATGAGCATGTAGTGTTAGTTGCATGAGTTTAATCCATAATTGGAATTTTAGAGAGAGCATGACCAACTTAAATACCTAAGATGCAGTAGTAACCGGGTTTTTACGCGAAGCGAGGGCGAAAGCATAAGGATTGCTACTGTGAGGTGGAGCCCGCACTGCAGGCATACGGGTCTGAGTTGTACTCTAGGCTGGGATGTTACAGATGGTATCAGAGCCTACTTTTACGGTTTCACGGACACGGACGTGCCAGTTGAGAAGGGTACGGTCGCAGGGACATAGGTGTGCGGGACGTATGCCAGTACTAAACATACATACGTGGCCAAGAGAGGCGATCCTGTACAACTATCTCCTCAGGGTAATGCTGCTTGACGGGGATGTCGAGTTTTAAAGAGGGGGTGGTGGTTGTGAAAGGCTGGCCCAAGGAAATTCGGCCCAAAAGCACACGATCATGTAGTGTGTTAGTTGCATGGGTTTAGTCCCACAATGGAAACTTGGAGGGAGCATGACCAACTTAAATACCCATTCCACGGTGCAGTAGTAACCATGTTAACCTTTTTACGCGAAGCGATGACCAAAGCGTAAAAGTTGGTACTGTGAGGCGGGGCCCACACCGCAGGCGAACGGGTCTGGAGCCATACTCTGGGCTGGGGTGTTACACTGTCAGCCAGCGCGCCATATGTGGTCGTGGTGGCGGCCGACTCGCATGCCTCGATGACATGCGCGGCATTGGCGAATTGGCCCCGACGGAAGAGGTCTCGGACGAGCCATGGCGAGGGGCAGGTCGGGCGGGCGCTGGGAGGAGCCCACAAGGCGGGAGCGCCACGTCAAGGTCGCACCCGGTGGATGAGCGCGCTGAGGCCGCGGTCTGCTCCGTGCAGTTGACGTGGCGGAGGAGGGGGCCGGGCACTGGTGCTGGCCGTGGGTGAGAATGTGATCAGTTTGGTTGATTTCATGGCTTGTGTGGCAAATTTTACGGATTTGTAGTTTGCGGTTGGAAAAGGGGGACAAGGTCAATGGTGGGGAAACTTCGAATTCTGGCGAACTGAATTGCTAATCCATGCCAAATTGGTCGAGATGATGCGCTAGTGTGTGAACCAACGTGATACGAAGGCATGGAGCCTTTCCCTTGCTGGAGCGGATGAATTTCATGTATGTCCACTGCCTGGCCGTGCTCGTGCTATGCTTCGATGGTGCAAAGATGACTGAGATGGAAGCACAAAAGTGTGTGTGTGTGTGTGTGTGGGGGGGGGGGGGGGGGCGCTGCTGACCGTAGCAGCCGTAGCTCAAGCAGGGCGCGGCCAGCGTGGCTGCGGCACCGGCAGTACATGACCCTGCTGCTGCGCGGAGGAGGCCGACGCCTCGGGCGAGAGGAAGAAGAAAGCATGAGGGCATTTTGGTCAAAAAAAACTTATACGGTTATTTTAGCGGAGCGGTGACCAATTCTTGGCCATTTTAGAGAAGCCTAATATTTTGAGACTATTTGGCACGAAACTGAGGCTAAAATAGCAAAAAAGAAAAAGAAAAAAAGAGACAGTGTGCAGTCCGTTCCCCGCCGCCGGTGATTCATCTCCGGCCTGTTAGAGATATAGTTAGTTGTGATTAGTTCAGATTGTAACAGCATTGTAACTTGTATCTCAAGATAGCGTGTAGTTATCTGTTGATTGTATTCGGTTGAGATCACTGTGACCGATCTACTTGTAACCCATGTCAGGGGTGTTTCCTGACAATATAAATCAACACGCAGGCTGCATGGTCGATGTGCAAGCTTCCACCAAATTCTACACGGCCGTGCCTTCCTCTCTCGCTTGCCTTCATTCTGCTCCGCCACTGCTCCATCTGAGCCTCCTTTTCTCCATAACATGGCGCGAGCTGGCCTCAAACCGAAACCTAGGCATCGGAGTGGGCTCAGCCAAGCCGATAGTGGCGTGCGAGAGGCCGCGCAAGAGGTGGCTAGAGGAGGCCGCCATACCACCTTAGTGGCGTGACATCAGCGGCGTGCAAGATGGTCTGCGCGGCGGCACGACAGCAGCGATGGGAACGGCATCGGCAACGTCATGCTTCCGTCTGGTCGAGCACCTCGGATGTGCGACAGGGTTGAGCCCCGGTACAATTAAGCAGCTCTTGAAGATTTCTAGGCTTACCTTGGTCGACTTGGGGTATTAATTTTTTTTTTTACATCTCTTGTCCTCCATTTGTTAGTGCCGTCACTTGTGTGCTGCAATCTGATTTCTGTTAATTTCTGCGAATTGGTTCTCTTGATGCACTCAGTTCTGTGGTGCCTGAATTTAGTCCCTTTTAGGATTTCCAAGTTTTGTAATGATTATTGCATTGCATAAGTGAAATTTAACTCCTACCTAACTGAAACAAGATGTATGTGTGCTGGTAGATGTTAGGCAGACAGCAGCAGTGAGCATGATTTTGTACACACCATGTCTTGACAGTGGTTGCTATGATGCCGAGCTAAGAAAATTTGAGCTTATTGGTTCCGTTGGAATGGAGTCCCTAAATCATGTAACATTCTGCTTCTTGATTCGACGTAAGTGACAGACTAGTAAGTGTAAACCCCGAAATCTTTCATATTTCCCCATAAATTGAGACAGGTCGAAGAATGAGAGTTAGCTTGTTTATCTGTACACTTGAATGTGCCTTTCCCATAAAACACCTGCAAGTGCTTTGCTTTGGCCATTATCCATTTCAAGGTCGTATTTAACTGAATCTGTTTCTTTTGTTTAACTGAACTTGTTTCTTAATGTTGTCTTTTCAGTGTATATAAGTAGAGTTTGATTTTTATTATCTGGGAAAATTTGGAGACTAGGGTGGTATGTTGTCCATCAAGCCCTTTGATGGACTTAAGATTGAATAATAATCTGTATCTCAGCATTACCGTGTGGATAAAGGAAATAAGCGCCATTTTGACACAAATATACTAGCACATGGGGTGGATGGGGGAGTATAGATGGTCTCTTCCTTTACTAGCATGCATTGCCTTGCAAGCTCCATGTTTAAAATACACACAGCAGGACAAAAAACAAATATCTGACATATGCATGTTTGGAGAAACAATATCTATGATATATAACTGACTCGAGTTATTGTGGACATACATCCACAGCTCTGTTTCAAACATGAGATCTTCTGTTGTGTAGTCTGTTATTTTCCATTTTCATATGTTCGCCCTCTATTTTATACTGCAGTCATGTGCTTGCCTTGTTAGCATCATAAATGATGTAATAAGCTTTTATGGATATTGTAAAAAATATGAAAAAGGAAAAAATGCTCCTTTTTATAGGCCGCTATATTAGCAGAAAAATGCTGGGCAGGCAAAAGTGCAGCCTTAGTTATAGAAGAGGGGCAGTTGTACATGTATGTGTACTAACCATCCTAGCTACTTGTTAATTTTCTTCTGTGTAGGCAAAACTAGGATGATGTATTTTCTTCTGTGTACGCCTAATTTGCTATAAAAGTATAATGTTACCCGACTCAGCACGAGTTCTTAGGTATGATGTGAAAATGTATGATAAATAATTTTGCAAGTAGCCTATTTCTTAAATCATAATTACACTGATTGTAAATGCAAATTGACAGTGTCATAGCTGCTGGTCTCCATATTGTTGCTTTGCTTCTGTGACAGGAGCATTCTCCACTGCATTAGTGAATTATTGCATAGTTACTCTACACGATTTAAATTATTTTGGTATGTTTGCCTAACTAATTTCATGTGTTTTATGTGATGAGAAGAGCCTTCTTGTAGCGAATATGTCCAAAAGACTATGCACCCTAGAGCTTTCTTGTAGCCAATATGCCGAAAAGACTATGCAGAAGACTCTAAATGTTATATTAATCTTGCAAGTGTTGCTGAAGAATTTTGTTTTTGGAAGTTGTTGCTGAAGAATGTTGATGCAGTTGATGTTATTATTTGTAAAATTAGATCAGTAAATAGACATATGGTGTTATTAGCTTAATATTTTGGAATGTTATTATTTGTACGTCGCAGTTCTGTGCATTGCACAGTACAGGTGCCGACATCATAAAGTGTCTTAGCTCCCAATTCTGAGTTGGAACACATCAAATCCTCCATCTGTTGCGACACCAACTTATGCCAACAAATAACGTGCCTAACATAAATCAACAAACACGAAAGAACGGCGCACCAACAGTTTCTAGTGGGAAGAAAGTGTGGCCAGCCACATTGCACTCCTAGTCCAGCCTAGGTAAGCATCAGTTTGGTAGAGCGCTTCATTCAGCTGAGAGTGAGAGAAGCGTGGAGGCATGAATAACCGGTTTTTTTTTTTTCACGGATATGAGGCTGACTAGCATGTTGTCAATAATGACTGAAAAATGAGAGATGTATAGTTCCAGACTTACCGACGCGCTGATCGCGGTGGTTGAGTGCGATGCGCTCGTAGACGTCGCGCCAGTTGGGCCTCCCGAGGTGCGTCCTGACGTGGGATCCCGAGACGACGCCGTGCATGGAGTTGTTGAGCGACTGGAGCATGGCGGTGAACGCGGGCCGGGTGGTGCAGTGGTTATGGAGCTCGATGACGCCCTTCTTGTCGGTCTCGGCCACCTCGTCCATGACGCCACGGAACCACTCGAAGGAGCCCTGCTCCTTGGTCACCCAGTAGAAGTAGGCCCGCTGCGTCCGGAACGACGGGTGCACGGACGCGTCGCCGCCGGCGCCAGACTCGAGGTCGCCGTCCAGCTGCTTCAAGTTGTTGATGATGTCCTTGATGATGGAGATCAAGGGCGTGGCGCCGATGCCCAGACCCACCAGCAGCACGATGTCGTACTGCTTGTAGTCCTGCGCCGGCGCGCCGTACGGACCGTCGATCAGTACCCTCGGGTACCTGCAAAGATTTTTTTTTTTTATTCTAGGTTAGTAATACACATGCTGTAATGCTGATCGAGTCCAAGTAAATTAATAACTCGTAGGACACTACGCTAAGCTAACCGATTTCCCTCTACGGTTGCCATAGCGAAAAGAAATCTCAAAAGCTGGTTTGTCGGTAAGCTGGGAGTCAACCATGTAGTACTAGTAGTTTATCAAGTCGGAGAACCTAACCCACACTCACAAGCCTCACTTTGTTTTTTCATTTTTGAAATGTGTAGCGTGAATGGACTCCATTGTTCTCTAGAAATTTGAAAAATCAATACAACATGACATGGCTGCTGAAATAATTTAACTTTCAACTTATATATGTTCTTTTATGCTGCAGACCTGGTTAAATATTATCGCATGGGCCCTCTCCAAAGGGTAGCTGGGGATTGATGCCAAGTTCAAGAAGAATGGTGAGCAATTAACCAATCATGTATGTGTTTAACTTGAGATCCTGTGGAGATGACTGAACTAGCTAGGATCCTTTTGTGAAGCGTCATGATGAGTTGGCGCTAGATGTAAATTCCATTACAGACAAATCTGTACATTGTGTAGGCTAACATAGAGTTTACCCTACATACTGAAGTACTCCCTCCGTTCGTTTAACAGGGGCGCATATGGCCCAGGCACAAAGACCAAGTAGTGAAGTAATTGCCTCCGTTTGTTAAACAGAAACAGCGTTTAGCCTCCTAATTATCCGGCAACGAGTTCATCAAGAGCAGCCGACTTTCCGGCTGCATGGAGCAGCCCCATCAGCGGGGCCACACGAAAAGGAGGCTAGCTGTGCGACCAGATTAAGGGGAGGCCGGAGAGATAACGAACAGCCGCGTAATTAACCACATGTAAACGAAAAGTCGCACGGGGAGAGACCGAGGCGACCCAGCCGAATACGTCTGTCATTTGCGAATTTTCCTTCAGCTATATGCACCCCTGTTAAACGAACGGAGGGAGTAGTGAATGATGATAGCTTTAGAGAAATAGATAACAATTATATCAGTTCAATGCATCACATCATTGTATTTGTAATGTATATCAATGAGAAATAATGTATATTCGTAATGTATACCATAGAGAAAGATTGTGTATTTGTAATGTATATCATCAAGAAAGAATGTGTATTTGTAATGTATATTATGTATTTCTTTTTTCAAAAATTTTTATTTATCATTAGAGACGTGTTTTGGCAAGATGCATTGCCAATGACCTTTCATTGGAGACGCGTTTTGAGAATAGGAGATGCATTTTGAGAATTTGCGTCTCCAAGAAGGGTAGTTGGAGACGCGTTTTGCCTCTTGCGTCTGGAATCACCCTTCATTGGAGATGCGTGACCCTACATCAGAGACGAAACAAATATCGTCTCTTATGAGACTTGAGTCACATCTCTAATTAAAGTTTTTGGCATAGTGCAACCAACCCGCGCGCGCCAACCCGGACTGGAACGCGCTGCGTCGCCGCTGCGCTCGTGATGATGAATACTTCGCAACGAAAGCGCGACAAAATAGAGGAAAATTTTCAGGAAACAGGTCCGCGTGTTACCTCGGGTTGGCCGTCGGTGGGAAGCACGGCTGCACGGATGCACAAACAAACAACATGTGATTAATTGCTTGATCATGGGTAATGATGATCATAAGAGATGATACTAGTAATAAGGTTGGAGATGGAATTGATTGATGGGAGCATGTTATGCTACCCTTGAGAAGACGTCCTTGAGCTCGCTGGTCCAGTCGCCGACCATTCTGATGTGGACGCTCATGTCATTGTCCTGCGGTGCCGACGTGATGGAGAACGGGTGCCTGCATCGAAAAGCTAGCCACCATTACCCAGTCGCACCGAGCATCTATTTATGCCTTCCCTTTTCCAACGATGATTCCTACTACTACCTGTCTTTAACCAAACAAATCTCAAAAGCATCTCCACATAACTACATTTAATCAAATCCAAGCACAATGCACATGCAATTACGTAGAAGCTGATAATGAAGACAATTGAGGGTATCTGCTAACTTAATTACCACTGGAACCGCGAGATGGCTGCGCAGTTGACGAAGATGTACTGGCCGCTCTTGTACCGGAACCCCTGGGGCTTGGATAAGTGCAGCGAGAGCACGTCCCCGGGGTACTTGCCGACATTGAGGATCTTGACGTGCCTGATGCTAGACCGCAGGGCCCGGGTGAGGCGCTCGCACGCGTACATGACCATGGGAACGATGAGGTACATCCAGGTGGACTTGTTGTACCACCTGTGCGTGAGGTACAGGTAGTGGCCGTGCACGATGAGCAGCGAGTACACGACCACGAACAGGTGGTGCGAGTACCAGAACGCGTTGAACCCGGTGAGCCGCTTGAGCGGCCCGGGCAGCTGCAGCCTGCCGCGTCGTAACCTTGGGGTGGCCAGGAAGAAGGCCACAGCCATGAGCACCAGCATCACCAGCCCCGTCCACCCTTCCGTTCCCTTGACGAACAACCAGTAGTTGTTTGGCCTTGGGAGGCCAAAGAAGGGAATCATGGGCACGTACTCGGCGTCCGTGGCGTGGAGCAGCCTCGGGAAGTCGCAGGTGAGATGGGATGTGACGTGGAGCCCCGCGCCGACGGAGATGCCCGCCGCGATGACCTTGTGGAAGTTGAGGTTGTCGTCTAAGGGCACGGCGCGGCCGAGCGCCGTGTGGTTGCGCACCCAGGTGATGGTGTTGCGGCAGACGGGGAGCAGGATGAGCGCCATGTTGAACTTGAGCGTCTCAGCGCCGCCTTTCGCGACGCACACGCAGTAGCCCATCACGTGGAACACCGTGCGGCGCCGGTACTGGATGAACTTCCACGTGAACAATCCGGCGCAGATGGAGAGCCAGAGGAGGAACACCCACACGCGCTGCCAGTTGTCCTCGAGGAAGTACTGGGCCTTACGGTACCACCGGCGCAGCGGGTTGGGCTCCGCCGTGGGCCTCAGCCGTGGGCCGTGGGTTGGGCTCCGCACCTCTTCAGTTGAAGGAGGAATCAGCTCGTACTGCCCGCAGCGGTACCACCTGGGACGCAGGTTCTGGCTCAGGTTGCGGCTGTTGGTGTTGCCGATGCGCACCGACTGGGACGGGACCTGGAGCCGGAGCCTCTTCAGGTTGTACAGTTTGACGTAGCCCAGGTTGCTCGGGTCCAGCTTCTCCATGATCAACCGCGCGGACTCCACCGCCTGCTTCGTGATGTTGGGCACCTTTCTCGCCGACGCGCTCAGGGTGATGATCTGAGTATATGCATCGTCAGGTTTCTTTGTTCGGTTACATCACCGTGAGCAGTGAGGCGTACAATAGCTAGCAGCGCGACAAGTAAGCACGAGCTAGTTGGTGACACCGACGTGGAATGGCGGCAGAGCTCGGAGGAGGGGAAAAAAAAAATTTCAAGAACACATTTCTCTAGCTACTGCTAGGCTCTACGTTGCTGTTTCGGGAGTGACGGCTAAACGAACAGGTGAAAGGGAGACGGGGGAATTACCTCTTTGATCTCCTCCTCGGTGATCCTGCCAACGGCGTCCTTGTCGACCCTGTTTCAGTTGTTGATTAACGGACGTTAATTACTACTAGTAGTATTTTTTAGAGAGCGCTAATTAAGTCTGACTAATTAAGGCTTGATAACGACTGCAGGAGGAGGAATCAGCTCGTACATGTCGAAGAAGGTCTGGAGGCGGCTGTCCAAGCTGGTGTCGGATATCTGGTCCCAGAACTCGAGCAGCTCCGCCTTGCTGATGCTGTCGCCGGAGATGTTCCTCCGCCTGGCCAGCGCGTCGAACAGCTCGCCGGCGAACTCCAGCTCCTTCATCCCGATGCACTTGCCGAACTTGGAGCGGTGTAGGAGCCCGTTCTCGGCGAGCTTGTCGAACCGCCGCTCGACGGCGGGCCACCCGCTGGCGCCGTCGGCGCGGCTGATGAACTTGAGCCCTTTCAGAGCATGCGCCGCCGCCGACTTGGACCGGTCCACCGCGCGCGGGCCCAAGGAGGAGGACCGCTTCTCCAGCGTTCGCGCCAGCAGCGTCACGTCCGAGCCGCTGTGCGGCACCACGCGCTCCCGCTCCGGCTGCTGCGCGGTGCTCATCTCCACGATGTCTCCCCGGCCACCGCCGTCCGACTGGTGGTTATGCATGGCTCCTTTCCTTCTTTCCTTCCCCTCTCAGTCCCACACGGTTCTTCTCCAAGAACGCAGCTCGCTATCTCTCCCAGCTTCTTGTAGTGTTCACCGGTGCTGCCGACTGTAGTATGAGAACTTGGGGAGAGAGAGACTGATCATTGTGGTGCGGTACTTATACATGTACAATAGGCTGTCAAGCCGGAATTAATTCGAGCTAAACCTAGCTACAAACCAGCGCATGACGCTATATACTCGGTATATGCAGACGTGAGCTAACAACCACAACCCCCCCCCCCCCCCCCCCCCCCAAAAAAAAAAACACCCCAAGTTCGATCGTGGTCTTCCGACGACAGACAAACTGGAGCGGTGATCAATGGACAATCCCTTTGTCATAATATCTGCAAACTATTGATCAGTTGGAACATAGAGCACTCGAAACTGACCAAGAGCAACTCTTTCATGGACAAAATGAATGTCCAACTCGATGTGCTTTGTTCGTCGATGATGGACGGGATTGGCAGCCTTATAAACAGCAGACACATTGTCACAGTAAACGATCATTGCTGTTCAAACTGAACAACCAAGTTCTTCAAGTAGTTGCCGAACCCAACATTCTGCCACCACATTGGCCACCGCTCGGTGTTCTACTTTGGCACTCGATCTGGACACTGTTGGCTGAAGCTTAGAGGACCATGATATGAGTCAATCACCGAGGTATACACAGAATCCAGATGTGGAGCGCCTGGTGTCCGGGCTCCCTGCCCAATCGGCGTCCGAATAGGCACAGAGACTTGTTGCTGAACTGGTGTGTAGCTGCAGGCCAAAGGATGCTAGCTGTTCCACGTACGTATCACAGAATCCTTTTGATCAACGTGAGGTGAGAGTCTCTTGGATCATGCATGTGTAGACATGCTTGCTGTACAACATAGGCCTGATCAGGCTGTGTCATGGTGAGATATTGCAAGGCTCCTGCTAAGCTCCTGTACTCAAAAGCATCTTTTACTGGATTACCATCAGAACTTGAGAGCTTTGGCTTGGCCTCGACAGGTGTTGAAGATGGCTTACACTGACTCATGTTGGCTCGGTCAAGAGAATCTTCAGCATATCCAGCCTGAGACAAGAAGAATCCATCCTTGTTCTGTGTCATTTGAATCCCAAAGAAATAATGCAATGGACCGAGGTCTTTCATTGCGAACTCCTTTTGCAGACAAGAGACAATGTACTGAAAAAGAATTTCAGATGAAGCCGTGAGTACGATATCATCAACATACAGTAGAAGAAAAGCCGTGTCTTGACCATTCTGATAAATGAACAAAGATGCGTCAGAGCGGGATGCTGAATACCTAACTTGCTTAGCAACTGATGCAAATCACAAAAACCATGCATGCGACGCTTGTTTCGGTCCATACAAGGACTTGAATAAGCGGCACACATGATTTGGCTTGGACTGATCCACAAAACCAGCAGGTTGAAAGCAGAAAACCTATTCATCAAGAATGCCATGGGGAAATGCGTTTTCCATGACCAGTTGGTGGACAGGACAATTTCGCATGGATGCTAAAGTAAGCACCGTGGGAATTGTAGCCGGTTTCACCACTGAAAGTTTCGTCAAAGAAATCCTCACCTGGCCTCTGTGAGAAACCTCTGATCACCCATCGAGCCTTGTATCTTTCCAGCAAACCATTGTTGATAGCTGTTAAGTCCCATTTTCAGCCATCAAATAGCTCAATAAATAAAGGAG
The DNA here is from genome assembly GCA_007726485.1 of Eragrostis curvula. Taxonomy (NCBI): domain Eukaryota; kingdom Viridiplantae; phylum Streptophyta; class Magnoliopsida; order Poales; family Poaceae; genus Eragrostis; species Eragrostis curvula. The sequence continues at coordinate 17,065,629 of CM017440.1, read as the reverse complement.
AACTAACACTTCTTACATGCATACCTTGTCTAAATAACAGAATTACACTTGTACCTCTTCTTCAAGTTCCCCAAGCTCTTCGTTCATGTGTTCATATATGAGCTAGAACATGAAGCAACGCTATATGAAGAATATGATTCCATTACTAACGCTATATGAGCTCTTGTACCCTATATGTTCTAGCTTTTCGTTCATGTGTTCTTGCTCATGTTTTAGGATGCTAATCATGTGTTCGTATTTAGTTCATCACCTTTACCTTATAGTATGCTTATTTAGGCTAGTCGATCTATGCCATGGCATCGGTTTGGTGTTCACCTTTGTGGTTGCTCTAGGCTTGGCATGTCAATCCATAGGGTTGGTGTCCTCGAGGGGTCTAGGGTAGGGTTTGTTATTGCTAGCAAAGTGTTAGGAATGATTCGGATATAGTTGTATCTCACGGTTTGTAGGGGTAGGCGGCAGGTGGTGTTCATCCCTTGTAATCCCCCACGTTCAGATATGACGTAGGAGCCTAAATGGCTGGCGTGATGAGGCAGACCTCACCTATCCCAGATTGCTTGTGCACGCATAATTTAGCATCCTTTTTCACCGGCCATGGAGCTGCACTTCCGGATGAACCTAAAGTAACTAAAGCATGGTCTCCTTGGATGGGACCAGACCAGCAGGCTTCCTGTTCAGTCATCAGGACATGCAGTGACCGATCAAGTCGAGTGACGAGAAAAAGCTAACATGATCGGCTCACGCGCCCGCCATGGGTGACGCGTTGCCTATCATCACATAAATAAGTCATCGTAGTACGCTGCCCGGCCGCGCCGTTTCAATGCTTCTCTTCAGGCTCATCGATGGATTACTTAGGCACGTTGTAGTGCAAGCTTTAATCATTCTTGAGGGGTTACGCACATTAGCTAGGACCACTAGCTACCCTAGATAGATATCGTTTCGCTTTACTAAGTGTACAATGATAGATAATATGGTCAATGATTTCTTCTGAAGCACGAAGGAGACCTTCGGTTTGGTACCGCCGGTTTTAATTGATTGGGTTCAGTAACAAGAAATGCATTCATCATGTTGCTTTCAAACTTGTCGCAAAATGTCAAAATCCTCGGCTGGATAGTACGCTAGAGGGACATGGAAAATAAAAGAAATTGAAAACTGGCTTGCAAAAATCACTTACAATAACCCATACGCCGCCCTGACCTCTTCTCCACGTTATTCGCGAGCTCTTCTTTTTATTTCCAAGGAAGCAAAACGATAATGATTGCTACCCGGCCCCATGAACACACTTTTGCTTGCACTGCTCAGCGCTGGCCGGCCTTTTCCCTTCTTTATTCATTGACCCTGCATTCAGTTGCATGCTACCTGCTTTACCTTTACTCCTTTTGGTTAGTCCTGAGTTGCACTTTCGGAGAAATCATAGCACGTACGGTCTCCCTTGGAAAGGAAGGGACAAGCAAGTGCCGCCGTTTGTCATTCTCACGATGCCCGCCCGTTGCCGTTTCAATGCCTCGCTTCTATACTGAGGTCACGAATGATCATTCCTAGAGCACTTTCTCAATTAATTATAGCTTAGGTGCGTGCTCTAGTTTCGCTTCCGTCGATCATAGGGTCCCTGCAGTGGGAACGAAAAACCGGAAGTGATCTTTCCTTGCCACTTCGTTCTGCTCCCAGCTGCTTCATCCACTAATGACCACTACTGCAGCTCTAATGCACGTCCTTGTCTTGTTGCAATTGGTCGAACCTAACCCCTGAACACGAAATTAGAATTGCTACATGTATCCCCTTTTGGATCCTTTCCTTGCGGGTGCTAATTTTCCCTGTCTGCCTCTAGTTACATTAATGGGAGGGTCCACACGTCTGTGCTGATATATGTAGGTCAGTCCACGGCGACCTAGAGATCCACGAGAAAGAAAAAGAGCGCCAAAAAATAAGGAGTCAACGTCGTCGTCGTGGTAGAAGTTGTACTAGTATCTGTTAAGCCAGTCTCAGAGGCATTTTTTATTTCATAGTTTTTTAGAGCGCCACGGCAGTTTTTTGTTCTACTTCTGTGAAATGAAACTGCTACTCTCAGTGCACAGTTTTATTTCACTGTTTATAGGCATGTCAGAACAATAATTGCTGTGGGGGAGTGGGAGCGGGAGCAGGAAGAAAGCATGGCGCGCCGCGCGCCGCGCACAGGATCGGAGATTCGGTGGGGATGAAAGAGAAGAGCCCTCAGTCATCTTTGGTTTCACTTTCATCGGCTTGGAAAGGGTGCCGCGTTCCTTTCACCAGAATGAAAGGAAGGTCCTCTCTCTCTTCTTCAATTCCTTACCATATTAGCAATTTGGATGATGTGGCAGTTAATCTATTAGTTTAGTATTCAGTATTTGAAGGGAAAAAGAAACCACCACGTTTGCTCTCAAGGCTATGAAATTACCACGTTCATCAAAAATAAAAAATAAAATACACAACATATGTTTAAAAATTATCCACTAATGCCATTATGAAAAAACTAGACCAAAATACCCTTTTATATTTTTAAGCGTTACCCTCCTCTATCCAATAGCTAAAGCATCTGGGAGCAACACGTGATAGCAAATCACGTTAGAAAAAAGAAAAGGATCCCCACCGTTCAAATTCAATGAACTATATTATGGTGGTTTAGATTAATTTGTCTCATTATAGAAGTCCTTCGTAGATACTACTCCCTCCGTCCCTAAATATAGTTCTTTTTTGACTTTCAGACATCACATTTGACCGCTCGTCTTATTCAAATTTTTTACGTAAATTTTATTTATTTTTTATAATTTGTTTTATTATTGAAGATAAAAAATTTGAATAAGACGAGCGGTCAAACGTAATGTCTGAAAGTTAAAAAGGAACTATATTTAGGGACAGAGGGAGTACGAGGTATATTCTAATAAAGAGATAAACATCCCATACATTTTTTTTTTTGGCGACGGAAACATGCCATACATAGGACAGCCGTGTAGTATAATATTCAACTACAAGTATCACATCCAGCCTTCTCAAGGTATACCCTAAAATAAATACTTTCCACGACCTGTGAACGAGATCAGATGACGGCATAGCCAAGATGAGATGAGATCAGAGGACACGGCGATTCTTTCTCGGCGAGAATGCAATCAGATGATAGCAAATCGATGAGATGATGCAAAGTACGACGGTGCTATCCGCTTGGACGTCCAAGCTAAATTAAGCTGCCGGTGGTAAAGTCTGTGTCCGCATGCTTATCCGTGAGATTCTCCATGAACTAGATATAGCGGCATCAATGTTGAGAGACCATCTCTTCAGCATCTGTCCATCAAATTAGCGCAGCACACCGCTAACGTCCGCTAGATGCGAGAAATTTCAGGAATCACGAAAATTCAAGCACGAGCACGGACGCACGCAAGGCTGAAGTTCACCACCATGATGATGAGCACGGTCTGTCATGGTAGGACAACCATCGCTGCCGGCGCTGGAAACATAATCACATTACGGGGATGAAGGAGTAACAATCGTTTGGAAGCCAAAGGCGACGATGCCAACTTGATGGTCATATTGAGGCAGTTCCAGAGCTGGCAGTCAGCTGAACAGGAGCATGTTGTACATACAATTGCTCGAAAGACCATCGAGGGCAAGGTCAATCGTGTTTTTGCAATTCTGATCACACTGGATAGAGAACGGCGGCAGCGGCTCCGAAGAGTACAAGGAACAAATAATAACAGCGGTGAGCGGCAAATTTTGACTGCCAGGATCAGATTTAGGTGTGTCCGCAGGCTGCGCATAAACGACCACATGCTCGGCCCGGTTTCAAGCAGGAACCCGTTTGATGTCGCATGCAAGATCAGCAACCAAGGGCAAGGGATACCAGCATGTGCGGTTTGGCTGCTTACAAACCCCACCCACTCGAATTTAGCAAGCTACAATGCTACATCTTGCAGATTTGGCAGTCTCTCCTAGACCAGCTTCAAAATTCTTCTTGGATTTGGGGATAAAGTTAGGACACTGCCTATGAGAGTAGCTGCTACATAGAGGAAGCACACTACGCAGTACAATAACAGTGAAGATGATATTGGAAGGAAGACATAGGGGAATCTGGAAGACTTTCATGAAATCTATTGACATATATAGAGATACGGCTACAAAAATAAAGGCATATATATTAACACTTTCTCCCCACTCTAATAATCAAAATACATTGTACTAAATTACATTTTCAGAAATATCAAGCACTGGTATTTCCTTTTTCGAACTGAAGAAATATTAAAAGTATTTCCCCTCACATGCTCACCCTGTCATACCCATTCCTGCAGGGTCCACCGCCGCCAGTGGCGAAGCCACATGAGCCTTCCCGAGTGCCATGGCACCGGGGTAAAAGGTTAAATTCAGACATTTAGCACTAATCTTTCACCTAAATGGCACCACCCAAACACAATTGTTGGCACCACCTAGGCAGTGGCACTTGGGTCATCAGATAGCTAGCTTCGCCACTGACCGCCGCCGCACAAACTGCTTGGCTTCGAGCTCTCCTACAACCAACCAATTACCAATCGCCTGATCTTCTTTCTAATAGCAAAACCAACTAACCGTAATTATCATTGACAGATTCCACAGAAAGTTCTTCAAAGTATCATTAGAGCTTATAAATCTGTTATTATAAATCTAGCCACGCTATTTAACGCGGGCTATCTCACTAGTTATATACAAAAGTCAGTTAAATACTCTAATGACATGTCCTCATCAATCATGAGAGATGGAACATGGATCGCAAGCTCTAGTAGTAGTTATATATTTCATATATAAACCGCCAGTTGTTAGTTGTGTCATTAAACAAAATATCTGGCCACTCCAATATATAAAAGACACCCTTTGACATGGTCAATACTAAGGATCATCAACCACTGGCACTCACAACAAAAGAATATAAAAAGATATTAATCATCAGCCACCAAGTTACAAAAGAATACGAAGGATCATCAACCACTGGCACTCACAACAAAATTGTACCATGTTACAAATATTTGGCCACTCCAATATATAACAAACACGCTTTGACATGGTCAATACGAAGGATCATCAACCACTGGCACTCACAACAAAAGAGTATGAAAAGATCTTATTCATCAGCCACACAAAAGCCCTAAACAATGACCCGTCCATCAAAGGTCGTGCCGTCCAAATCACCAAGAAAGTTGCATGCGTACAGAGACTCATGCCTGCTGCAGGTGCAAGTTTATTAATGACTGAGTTTCGATTAGTTATAGGCTTAAAGCTAGTATTAGCCAATGACCACTGCTAGTCGTCGTCGCAGAATGGAAAGCTTGGCGGGCCGGCCGCTGGAACGGCAAGCCTGCGTGCGCGCGCGGGACAGCCTGCATGTCTTCCGGGTGCCAGCCTGCTAGGAAGCCGCTGGGAGCACATCTGTGCATTTCTTAACAGCGGCCCAACAACAGAAAAATGCATGGCCCAGCAGAGCGCATCTGTGCATTTCTTCATTCCTCTCACCTACTCTCCTTCGCCCATCGTTGCCATTTGACGAGCGTCCCTAGCTGAAATATTAGATGGGAGAGGGTTTTACAGGCGGCCATTTGGCACGACGAGCATGCTGCAGTTGCTTCCCATCGTCCATGCAAACATTTCCTTGCTATGTGAGATGAACGATGTGGGGAGAGTGAGGAATATATACTGTCCGCTTCCTTTGCATTTGACGGGCACACCTAGCGTGTACACCAGACTGTAGAGTAATTTGAGATCATCAGCCATTCCCTCAAATGAAGTCTTACAATACAAAGGTCTTTATTCACTTCTCACCAAATTGCACTCAACAACAAATAATGGAAAGTAAACAATACTGGTTCAGACAGGAAAGGTAGTGGCAGACAGCCACATATTTCTTGCTCGCTAGCTAGTTCTTGGTGTAGAAGGCCACCACGGTGTAGATGGTCTGCAGGAGGGTGGCAACGAGCAGGATGACTGCGGCAATCAGGGAGATGACACCCAGGGGTTTGTCAGGTATGTCTTCACGAAGAAAGCGCGCCACTTGTTCCGGCGCTTGTCACAATGGCCCTTCATCTTGTATCTCACTTCCTGTAACTTGACAGTATTGATATATGTTGCTCCATTAGCTAATCTGTTGAACATATCGGCCAACTCCTTGCCGCGCTGGCCACGTTCTTCTTAATGATCCCTTTGGACCTTAACAGCATCACATCTCTTTCTGAGTCGATAATGTCATCCATGAAGGTCAGGTAGTTCGTCACGTCTGTCCCAGCGTCAGCGTGTAGCTGCTCGAATGCTATTAGGTTGAGGAACACTCTCTCAGTGTCGTCGTCGACCTTGACCTTTGGCATGCTTAGCACGCCATTGTCAAAGTCTATGCCATGGACCCATGGAGTTTTGCTCGTCCGGAAATGGACCCCTGCCTCGCTGTACAGTTGGCGATGATATTAGAGAAAATTCCTTATTTGCTATTGAGAATTTGCATGGTTCCTTATTTGCCATGCCAGAAGTTGAACTTCCTTAATTACCATCCATAGAATTTTTTATGCCTTCGTTGCAACTGCAGTGCAATTCTTGCTCTAACACCGTTAAGTGAAACATGAAAAGACAAAATACCCCTGACAGTATCACGTAGCAAAACTTTGCTCCCGTTCCTTTTATGCCACTACATGTCAACAAGTGCACATATAAGTGAATAAAAAATGGATACATGGTCAGACATGAACGCATAATCATTTTCAACCATTGAAGATATGGAGAAATATATTAAATAAAGTTCAAAAGCATGTTCACATGGCATGCACCTTACATCACGTTCTGGACAGAAAAATGAAGAAAACAAGTTCACATTGCAGTAAAGCATAAAAGCAGGTCCTGAACAGGCGAAGCAAAAGGCTTGCTCCATGGCATACACATTACATCTACATCTCAAAAGACTATTTTAAAGGCTATTTCAGAGGCTTAGCCTTCTTTTGCTTCTAGTTCCCAGTGCTGGGCTAGTAGCTTTGTCCCAACTTAATTTTGCTTCTGGTTCCCTTTGTTGGGCTATCAAGTGCAACCTTCTTTACGTTCTCTTTAGAGTCTTTTGTTATTTTGGGCCTTGGTTTCGTGTGGCTTCGCCCAAATAGCCTTCGAAGATTGGGCTTCTCTAAAATAGTCACGAGATCCTTGCCGCACCGCTCGCTAGAATGGCCATATATCTTTTTCAGACGAATTTGTCCTCGCCCCATTCTTTTTCTTCTTCTCGCACAGCCCAAACTTCTCCTTCGCCTCCTCACAGACGCTTGCACAGAAGGCCCGTCCATAAATCTATTTTATTGTGTCTTACCAGCGGCCACTGCCACTTACCATGCGTTGGAGCTCGATTAGCTTGCATTGGGCTCGGTTAGCTTGATTAATGTGAGCCAAGCTGGTTGTGCTGCTACTTGGGTGCGCATGCAAGAAGAAGCAGCAAGCAGGAGCCAAGAACGGGTTCAGCAGGGGCTAGCACAGAGTTTGCTGATGAACTTGGTGCCTACAGGATTCTCCTGCGGAAACCAATCCTCCCTGGCAAGGACAAGATGGGGCAGTGGAGCTCGACCTGCTCACTGGTGGAGCTCAATCTGGGGGGCGAGTGGCTGTGCCGTGCTGGGTGGCGGGCGCGCTGTCCCAAGAGAGGCGGCGCTGCGCGGAGAGCAGGGCGCGCGTCCCATCCTGCCATGAGCCGATGCAGCACAACGGGCGCGTGGCAGGCGTCGCAGACGCGCGAGGCGCAACCGACGCGCCGAGGTGGCAGCACGAGTGAGTGGTGGAGGCCAGCGCGGGCAAAGAAAAAGGCGGCGCGCGGGCTGGGCGAGTGAGGAAGAATAAGGTGCGGGGCAATTTTGTCCCAAAAAGATAGATGCTTATTGTAGTTGCGGCAATGATCTCGTAGATATTTTAGAGAAGTCCAATCTTCTAAGACTATTTGGACGAAGCCACATGAAACCAAGGCTAAAATAAACAAAATCTCTTCCTTAGGCTGTTTCCTTCGAGCAACCTTCCCTGTCGCCTTGATAGTGGCAGCAACAGCAACTTCTGTGCTTGATCACCGTGGACCTCAAGTTGATTGGAGCCGGTACCTGACTTGGGCTTGATTGTTCTAGCTGAGTCTGATTTAGCACTTTTCCTTTCTTCTTAGTTGCAGGTTCACTGATTTGACTATATGCATAAGAGTTATTTAGTGATGCATAATAGAAGGTTCTGAGATGAAAGGAAAATAGATGTGCAAAGAACTATGTTTGAATGCAAACCTTGGTAGATAGGTCATTGAGAGGGCTGTTCCTTCATCCTGAAAAGGAACAATGTTACTGTTGCTCTTAGTCGATGCTTAGTTGTTATCGTTCCTCCTTTTTTTTGTTCCTTTGCATGGAACAAAAAAGAAAGATTAGTTACATAAATCTTATACAATGATTCAAATATGTGCATTTCAATCACAATCTACAACCTTTGCAAATGAAAACATTTTGCAGTCCTTCCTACAAGTTCTAGGATTGGCAAGAAGTTTGATTTCCAGCAAAAAGCTCGATTTCGGATCCATCCTGTGACACCCCGTGTCCACGGCAGCTAAAACCTGCAAAACATATCCTAAACTGAACCAAAAAGTGAAACAAATCAGTTCAAACATAAATCTGAATTGAAATCAAATTGTTCAAATAAATGTTAAACCAATACTTGTTAATGTCACACCCGGTTTCAATGACCAAAACCGAATGCATCTGTATGCGTGCCCAGGATCAATTTTCACGCACACAGGACATATATGTGATAAAAGAACAATATCTTTATTAATCAGTAACTTTATTACAAGAATGACCAACTGGTTTAAAGAAAAGATTACATTGCAGCGGAAAATAAATCTAAGCGTTGGCGTCCTTCATCTCCATAGGAAGTCGACCGGAAAACCGCATGCCTAGAACACTGCTTCTCCATCTCATGTACTCCTCGATGTCTTCATTCACTGAGCAACAAATAAAAGGTGGTTTTGGGACAGCGTGAGTACATAGAGTACTCATCAAGTGGGGGAAAGTATGACATGTTGGCTGATATCAAGAAAGCTTATAGGGGTTTATTTGCATAAATGCGGTTGAGTAAAATATTTTATAAAGCAACTCCTATTTACTATGTGATATATAACTCCATATGGCCAAGGTTACTCCACCTTGCCAAGATAAAAGGGTTCTAAGACCTGTACGTCTCTACATGTTACTCCACCTGTACGTACCCAATCACAGTTACCGCACTGTGATTGCCCATCCAACCATTCCAACTAATCGTGTGAGGGTCCATGACGCTCTTGACCGTGAGCACGGCTGTCATGACAGTTATCACTCTGCAGAGATTGTACACATTTCCCCACGAGTTGTGATTTCATCCCCTGTTGCCAGGTGGACTAAAGTCTCTTTTATGCCATGCCGGCCAAGCACATGCACACTTCCTTAGGTGTGCGGACAAGAGATCACAACAAGGCTTTTCTACAGCTTCCTCCAGCTTGTACATGCCCACTAAGGTTCCACCGATAGGAGAAGTATACCCTTGACCCCTAGAGGCCCCCTCTTGTGCCAGATGGTTCCGAGGAGTAACTCTCCTGTCCCCACACATCTCTCTCCCGACGATTCCAGCATACCCGCCTTCCTCGCACCGCCATTTGGCACGCAAGAACTGGTCTCCATAGTGTAATACGCAGGCCGCGCCCATTCTTGGACTCGTGGCTGTACGGTTTTCATGGGTTGTCGCTCCACGAACCGGTCCTTAGATTTAGGTGATCAACAAAACCAATGGACTACCGGTAACCCTGCACAGTCCCCGAGCTGCCGGTAACCCCAGCACAGCTCCCATACCATAATCACCCAAATCCCTAGCTCCATTCATGTTGCTAAAGAAATTACCCATTCAACCCTCATGTGACAGAAGTTCAATTAGTCATATTAAATATTTCCAAACCCAACACAGAGCAAGGCTAAGCAATTCTACCCAATAAACAGATGAAGGTAAACTATGGCGACAAGGAATGATATGGAAATAATCTAGTAAACCCTACAAATAGGTTTGCATTCATTTGACTCAAGCATGCAACTTTACAAACAAAACATTTATAAACTGGGATCAAAATGCATCAAGGATACTTGCCTCTTTGGTTCTGTTGCTCAGTGATTCTATTCTTGATCTTCAATATCTTCATACGATTCCCGAGCATAATATCCTATTCGCGCAAACAAGCAAAACAAACATACAATAAATAAACAATGCAGGGGATAAAACAATAAGTAATGGGTTAACAAGGGCTATGGTTTCATAGGATAGGTTGTGATGAGAATTTAGGCGAAAGAATCATTTAATTCAGAATTAGGAGCAAAAAGATATGAGTGAACAAAGGTTGTGAGGGCTCAACTAAGATGAAAACTTAGTTCCAGAAATATGGGCAAGATATCGAAGGCTGAAATAACTTCAGTTTGAATAACATCACAGGCTACATTGCAATTGGGTGTTTAATTCATAGGTGATCAATATGACAACAGGAGATCACATCAAGGCACATGAATGATATATTAGTTTAATATCACAAACTTATGTCGTGCGAAAATGACATGTGCACCTGCCATTGCACCACACAAATTTGATAACTAAATTAATATATTAATCGCTGCCTAATCGTGCAATGTCAGGTAGCATAAATGTATGTATTTTGAAGGGTACACAGACTGCATGAAACTGAATGAACAAGGTTGTTCGAGATATACAAGATAAACGGGTAGTGATTGGGCAGATATATATGAAACAAATGAATTTAGGTTGTGGCGTTTGACTGATGTGTGAAAAAGACTAAAAACAGAACTATATCCCATTGAACAAGGGCTATTATGGTAGAGTTGAAAGACAACAAACTACACGAGGTAATTAACAGGAATAATAAGGTTTTCTGTTATCAATACCAAGACAAGGATGCGGCTGTTTGGAGAGGTGAGCACAGCGCGGCCGTTTGTGTATCGAACAGCACAGACGCCAACTGATTTCCTGGTGGCTTCGAGTCCGATATCAGCGATACCTATGCTGGAGAAGAATAAGGTTCTATGGAACATAAAGGGATTGGTCACTGCATCAGCTCAACAAATGGATTCAGCTCAACAAGGGCAGAATTGCGGTCGCGGGCAACAGGAAACGGTGGCCATGGCGTCCTCAATTTCGCCATCCGTGGTAATCTTCTGAAGGAACTTTTCTGTGGGATGTTGAGGATGACCAGAGGCACAGGATGGTGGAGCATCGCGGTGTTTGGTTGTATGGAACAGCGGGAACACCGGTGCCAGCTGGTGGCCGCGCACAGACAGCTTGAAGAAGACCTACAAGTTCCCACTGATTGGCTGCACGATTAACAACAAGGATCAAACAAGAATGCTTAGAATTGAGTGGAACATGATGGAAGCATGATGAGTTGGACAGAAATTCACTGGAACTGGAGATCGAACCGCTCAAACACAGGAAGGTTGTTCTGCGCCAGTTCCAACGCCGACCGCGTTCCTGGGATCTTCGGGTCAGATCTTGGCAACGCCTCCTGTGGTAACGACCAGGGATTCATGAGCCAACATATGGTATAGGAATTGCATCAAGAAGCTTCTGGATTGACAAGAATAGGGAGAGAAATACCAATGCGCGCGCTGGATGCACCGAGAACAGGAACCAGTGGCTATTGCAAACACGATCCCGGTCGCATCAGGATAGTGCTGGGCACAATCTTCGGATATGCTGTGGAGGACTTCACACATGCTGACAAAATTTGGGAGCATTCCGTTTGCTGGATCGCCGGGAACATTGATGCCAACCAAGGACGGCATGGCTGGACGCGAACAGACAGGCAAACAGGATGGCGAATCAGATTCCTGTTGCATCGAAGCTCCTCTGGCTGTGATCTTTGGATATGCAGTAAAGGAAAACAAGATGCACCTGTGGGTAAAATTTGGGAGCATTTCATTGGTTGAATCAACGGGAACGGAGATGCGAGGCGGATGGAGATAGACTGCGAGGCGGACGGCAGACGGCGGGGCGTCGCGCAGGGGTGAGTTACTGCAAGCCGGACTCGCCAGCGAGGACGGAGACAGGCCGGGGAGGGGCGAAGCGCTGACTTACTCTACCTCAAAAATACGATGCGTTTGCTGGAGGTAGGAGATGAGCGATGCCATCTATTTCTGATCAAATCCACGTGCATCGACTGGAGGTAGGAGAGGAACAACGTTCGATCTTCGTCGCGAAGCCCAGCGAAAACGACCCAGCATCACGCCATCGCCAGCCCCTCGTACGACAGCAGCACCACCATGGACGAGCACCACCACGACCATCGCCAGCCCCACGACAGCAGCACCAATGCACCACCACGGATAGCACTGACCCATCTAACCCATCGAAGCGCCCAATCCAACCCACTTAAGTGCTCCTTTGACGGGTGGGTTGCAAACCCGCCGTAATCCGTCTATACCCACCCATGCACAGGGCTAGTCCATGCCGCTCTTCTACCCGCCAAGGTGAAGCTCCCGAGCATTTTTACTTGATTTTTCATACCTTATACGGCGCGGAATGTCTTGCCGAACTTTGCTAGCCCGCCGTGCTCATCGCCGGCTGCTCTCTGGCGAACCGTCGACCACAAACTCCTCAAACAGATTTACCATCTTTCTGCGGTCCCAAAGGTGCTCTCGCATCCTCGATTCGTCGCTGTTTTGCGAGTTTCCGGCGAGCCACCGTCGTCCTCCGGCGATGTGCGACCGCCACTGTCGTGCTCCGTTGAGCTCTGGTTCATCGAGGGCTGGATCTGCTATGGCCAGAACTCTGTGGCCCAATGTGTGGCCCAGATCTGGTTGGCCCAGCGAAATTCCTTGATTACCCGGTTTAGTTTAAATCGGCAGAAAATGCTTGCAACTTGTAAAATGCGTAGAAAATCAAAAAGACATCAGAAAAATGTGAAACCAGTTTTATTGTCTTCCTCGTGATGTATCTACCCATTGCAACTGTCAAACTGATGCAAATCATCTTCCTGTTTCCTGTATTAATCCTTTTGCGTTAACCTTTGTTTAAATCATAATAAATCTTCTGTTGCTCAATAAATCTTGAAACCTTGTATGGATGTTAATACACTATCAACATACTTACAGAACAAGATTCATCATTAGACCATGTCAATTC
>CM017440.1:16972284-17051462 GCA_007726485.1 Eragrostis curvula | reverse complement strand
CTCGCTGGTCCAGTCGCCGACCATTCTGATGTGGACGCTCATGTCATTGTCCTGCGGTGCCGACGTGATGGAGAACGGGTGCCTGCATCGAAAAGCTAGCCACCATTACCCAGTCGCACCGAGCATCTATTTATGCCTTCCCTTTTCCAACGATGATTCCTACTACTACCGTCTTTAACCAAACAAATCTCAAAAGCATCTCCACTAACTACATTTAATCAAATCCAAGCACAATGCACATGCAATTACGTAGAAGCTGATAATGAAGACAATTGAGGGTATCTGCTAACTTAATTACCACTGGAACCGCGAGATGGCTGCGCATTGACGAAGATGTACTGGCCGCTCTTGTACCGGAACCCCTGGGGCTTGGATAAGTGCAGCGAGAGCACGTCCCCGGGGTACTGCCGACATTGAGGATCTTGACGTGCCTGATGCTAGACCGCAGGGCCCGGGTGAGGCGCTCGCACGCGTACATGACCATGGGAACGATGAGGTACATCCAGGTGGACTTGTTGTACCACCTGTGCGTGAGGTACAGGTAGTGGCCGTGCACGATGAGCAGCGAGTACACGACCACGAACAGGTGGTGCGAGTACCAGAACGCGTTGAACCCGGTGAGCCGCTTGAGCGGCCCGGGCAGCTGCAGCCTGCCGCGTCGTAACCTGGGGTGGCCAGGAAGAAGCCACGCCATGAGCACCAGCATCACCAGCCCCGTCCACCCTTCCGTTCCCTTGACGAACAACCAGTAGTTGTTTGGCCTTGGGAGGCCAAAGAAGGAATCATGGGCACGTACTCGGCGTCCGTGGCGTGGAGCAGCCTCGGGAAGTCGCAGGTGAGATGGGATGTGACGTGGAGCCCCGCGCCGACGGAGATGCCCGCCGCGATGACCTTGTGGAAGTTGAGGTTGTCGTCTAAGGGCACGGCGCGGCCGAGCGCCGTGTGGTTGCGCACCCAGGTGATGGTGTTGCGGCAGACGGGGAGCAGGATGAGCGCCATGTTGAACTTGAGCGTCTCAGCGCCGCCTTTCGCGACGCACACGCAGTAGCCCATCACGTGGAACACCGTGCGGCGCCGGTACTGGATGAACTTCCACGTGAACAATCCGGCGCAGATGGAGAGCCAGAGGAGGAACACCCACACGCGCTGCCAGTTGTCCTCGAGGAAGTACTGGGCCTTACGGTACCACCGGCGCAGCGGGTTGGGCTCCGCCGTGGGCCTCAGCCGTGGGCCGTGGGTTGGGCTCCGCACCTCTTCAGTTGAAGGAGGAATCAGCTCGTACTGCCCGCGCGGTACCACCTGGGACGCAGGTTCTGGCTCAGGTTGCGGCTGTTGGTGTTGCCGATGCGCACCGACTGGGACGGGACCTGGAGCCGGAGCCTCTTCAGGTTGTACAGTTTGACGTAGCCCAGGTTGCTCGGGTCCAGCTTCTCCATGATCAACCGCGCGGACTCCACCGCCTGCTTCGTGATGTTGGGCACCTTTCTCGCCGACGCGCTCAGGGTGATGATCTGAGTATATGCATCGTCAGGTTTCTTTGTTCGGTTACATCACCGTGAGCAGTGAGGCGTACAATAGCTAGCAGCGCGACAAGTAAGCACGAGCTAGTTGGCAGAGCTCGGAGGAGGGGAAAAAAAAATTCAAGAACACATTTCTCTAGCTACTGCTAGGCTCTACGTTGCTGTTTCGGGAGTGACGGCTAAACGAACAGGTGAAAGGGAGACGGGGGAATTACCTCTTTGATCTCCTCCTCGGTGATCCTGCCAACGGCGTCCTTGTCGACCCTGTTTCAGTTGTTGATTAACGGACGTTAATTACTACTAGTAGTATTTTTTAGAGAGCGCTAATTAAGTCTGACTAATTAAGGCTTGATAACGACTGCAGGAGGAGGAATCAGCTCGTACATGTCGAAGAAGGTCTGGAGGCGGCTGTCCAAGCTGGTGTCGGATATCTGGTCCCAGAACTCGAGCAGCTCCGCCTTGCTGATGCTGTCGCCGGAGATGTTCCTCCGCCTGGCCAGCGCGTCGAACAGCTCGCCGGCGAACTCCAGCTCCTTCATCCCGATGCACTTGCCGAACTTGGAGCGGTGTAGGAGCCCGTTCTCGGCGAGCTTGTCGAACCGCCGCTCGACGGCGGGCCACCCGCTGGCGCCGTCGGCGCGGCTGATGAACTTGAGCCCTTTCAGAGCATGCGCCGCCGCCGACTTGGACCGGTCCACCGCGCGCGGGCCCAAGGAGGAGGACCGCTTCTCCAGCGTTCGCGCCAGCAGCGTCACGTCCGAGCCGCTGTGCGGCACCACGCGCTCCCGCTCCGGCTGCTGCGCGGTGCTCATCTCCACGATGTCTCCCCGGCCACCGCCGTCCGACTGGTGGTTATGCATGGCTCCTTTCCTTCTTTCCTTCCCCTCTCAGTCCCACACGGTTCTTCTCCAAGAACGCAGCTCGCTATCTCTCCCAGCTTCTTGTAGTGTTCACCGGTGCTGCCGACTGTAGTATGAGAACTTGGGGAGAGAGACTGATCATTGTGGTGCGGTACTTATACATGTACAATAGGCTGTCAAGCCGGAATTAATTCGAGCTAAACCTAGCTACAAACCAGCGCATGACGCTATATACTCGGTATATGCAGACGTGAGCTAACAACCACAACCCCCCCAAAAACACCCCAAGTTCGATCGTGGTCTTCCGACGACAGACAAACTGGAGCGGTGATCAATGGACAATCCCTTTGTCATAATATCTGCAAACTATTGATCAGTTGGAACATAGAGCACTCGAAACTGACCAAGAGCAACTCTTTCATGGACAAAATGAATGTCCAACTCATGTGCTTTGTTCGTCGATGATGGACGGGATTGGCAGCCTTATAAACAGCAGACACATTGTCACAGTAAACGATCATTGCTGTTCAAACTGAACAACCAAGTTCTTCAAGTAGTTGCCGAACCCAACATTCTGCCACCACATTGGCCACCGCTCGGTGTTCTACTTTGGCACTCGATCTGGACACTGTTGGCTGAAGCTTAGAGGACCATGATATGAGTCAATCACCGAGGTATACACAGAATCCAGATGTGGAGCGCCTGGTGTCCGGGCTCCCTGCCCAATCGGCGTCCGAATAGGCACAGAGACTTGTTGCTGAACTGGTGTGTAGCTGCAGGCCAAAGGATGCTAGCTGTTCCACGTACGTATCACAGAATCCTTTTGATCAACGTGAGGTGAGAGTCTCTTGGATCATGCATGTGTAGACATGCTTGCTGTACAACATAGGCCTGATCAGGCCGTGTCATGGTGAGATATTGCAAGGCTCCTGCTAAGCTCCTGTACTCAAAGCATCTTTTACTGGATTACCATCAGAACTTGAGAGCTTTGGCTTGGCCTCGACAGGTGTTGAAGATGGCTTACACTGACTCATGTTGGCTCGGTCAAGAGAATCTTCAGCATATCCAGCCTGAGACAAGAAGAATCCATCCTTGTTCTGTGTCATTTGAATCCCAAAGAAATAATGCAATGGACCGAGGTCTTTCATTGCGAACTCCTTTTGCAGACAAGAGACAATGTACTGAAAAAGAATTTCAGATGAAGCCGTGAGTACGATATCATCAACATACAGTAGAAGAAAAGCTGTGTCTTGACCATTCTGATAAATGAACAAAGATGCGTCAGAGCGGGATGCTGAATACCTAACTTGCTTAGCAACTGATGCAAATCACAAAACCATGCATGCGACGCTTGTTTCGGTCCATACAAGGACTTGAATAAGCGGCACACATGATTTGGCTTGGACTGATCCACAAAACCAGCAGGTTGAAAGCAGAAAACCTATTCATCAAGAATGCCATGGGGAAATGCGTTTTCCATGACCAGTTGGTGGACAGGACAATTTCGCATGGATGCTAAAGTAAGCACCGTGGGAATTGTAGCCGGTTTCACCACTGAAAGTTTCGTCAAAGAAATCCACACCTGGCCTCTGTGAGAAACCTCTGATCACCCATCGAGCCTTGTATCTTTCCAGCAAACCATTGTTGATAGCTGTTAAGTCCCATTTTCAGCCATCAAATAGCTCAATAAATAAAGGAGAACTAACACTTCTTACATGCATACCTTGTCTAAATAACAGAATTACACTTGTACCTCTTCTTCAAGTTCCCCAAGCTCTTCGTTCATGTGTTCATATATGAGCTAGAACATGAAGCAACGCTATATGAAGAATATGATTCCATTACTAATATATGAGCTCTTGTACCCTATATGTTCTAGCTTTTCGTTCATGTGTTCTTGCTCATGTTTTAGGATGCTAATCATGTGTTCTATTTAGTTCATCACCTTTACCTTATAGTATGCTTATTTAGGCTAGTCGATCTATGCCATGGCATCGGTTTGGTGTTCACCTTTGTGGTTGCTCTAGGCTTGGCATGTCAATCCATAGGGTTGGTGTCCTCGAGGGGTCTAGGGTAGGGTTTGTTATTGCTAGCAGTGTTAGGAATGATTCGGATATAGTTGTATCTCACGGTTTGTAGGGGTAGGCGGCAGGTGGTGTTCATCCCTTGTAATCCCCCACGTTCAGATATGACGTAGGAGCCTAAATGGCTGGCGTGATGAGGCAGACCTCACCTATCCCAGATTGCTTGTGCACGCATAATTTAGCATCCTTTTTCACCGGCCATGGAGCTGCACTTCCGGATGAACCTAAAGTAACTAAAGCATGGTCTCCTTGGATGGGACCAAACCAGCAGGCTTCCTGTTCAGTCATCAGGACATGCAGTGACCGATCAAGTCGAGTGACGAGAAAAAGCTAACATGATCGGCTCACGCGCCCGCCATGGGTGACGCGTTGCCTATCATCACATCAATAAGTCATCGTAGTACGCTGCCCGGCCGCGCCGTTTCAATGCTTCTCTTCAGGCTCATCGATGGATTACTTAGGCACGTTGTAGTGCAAGCTTTAATCATTCTTGAGGGGTTACGCACATTAGCTAGGACCACTAGCTACCCTAGATAGATATCGTTTTGCTTTACTAAGTGTACAATGATAGATAATATGGTCAATGATTTCTTCTGAAGCACGAAGGAGACCTTCGGTTTGGTACCGCCGGTTTTAATTGATTGGGTTCAGTAACAAGAAATGCATTCATCATGTTGCTTTCAAACTTGTCGCAAAATGTCAAAATCCTCGGCTGGATAGTACGCTAGAGGGACATGGAAAATAAAAGAAATTGAAAACTGGCTTGCAAAAATCACTTACAATAACCCATACGCCGCCCTGACCTCTTCTCCACGTTATTCGCGAGCTCTTCTTTTTATTTCCAAGGAAGCAAAACGATAATGATTGCTACCCGGCCCCATGAACACACTTTTGCTTGCACTGCTCAGCGCTGGCCGGCCTTTTCCCTTCTTTATTCATTGACCCTGCATTCAGTTGCATGCTACCTGCTTTACCTTTACTCCTTTTGGTTAGTCCTGAGTTGCACTTTCGGAGAAATCATAGCACGTACGGTCTCCCTTGGAAAGGAAGGGACAAGCAAGTGCCGCCGTTTGTCATTCTCACGATGCCCGCCCGTTGCCGTTTCAATGCCTCGCTTCTATACTGAGGTCACGAATGATCATTCCTAGAGCACTTTCTCAATTAATTATAGCTTAGGTGCGTGCTCTAGTTTCGCTTCCGTCGATCATAGGGTCCCTGCAGTGGGAACGAAAAACCGGAAGTGATCTTTCCTTGCCACTTCGTTCTGCTCCCAGCTGCTTCATCCACTAATGACCACTACTGCAGCTCTAATGCACGTCCTTGTCTTGTTGCAATTGGTCGAACCTAACCCCTGAACACGAAATTAGAATTGCTACATGTATCCCCTTTTGGATCCTTTCCTTGCGGGTGCTAATTTTCCCTGTCTGCCTCTAGTTACATTAATGGGAGGGTCCACACGTCTGTGCTGATATATGTAGGTCAGTCCACGGCGACCTAGAGATCCACGAGAAAGAAAAGAGCGCCAAAAAATAAGGAGTCAACGTCGTCGTCGTGGTAGAAGTTGTACTAGTATCTGTTAAGCCAGTCTCAGAGGCATTTTTTATTTCATAGTTTTTTAGAGCGCCACGGCAGTTTTTTGTTCTACTTCTGTGAAATGAAACTGCTACTCTCAGTGCACAGTTTTATTTCACTGTTTATAGGCATGTCAGAACAATAATTGCTGTGGGGGAGTGGGAGCGGGAGCAGGAAGAAAGCATGGCGCGCCGCGCGCCGCGCACAGGATCGGAGATTCGGTGGGGATGAAAGAGAAGAGCCCTCAGTCATCTTTGGTTTCACTTTCATCGGCTTGGAAAGGGTGCCGCGTTCCTTTCACCAGAATGAAAGGAAGGTCCTCTCTCTCTTCTTCAATTCCTTACCATATTAGCAATTTGGATGATGTGGCAGTTAATCTATTAGTTTAGTATTCAGTATTTGAAGGGAAAAAGAAACCACCACGTTTGCTCTCAAGGCTATGAAATTACCACGTTCATCAAAAATAAAAAATAAAATACACAACATATGTTTAAAAATTATCCACTAATGCCATTATGAAAAAACTAGACCAAAATACCCTTTTATATTTTTAAGCGTTACCCTCCTCTATCCAATAGCTAAAGCATCTGGGAGCAACACGTGATAGCAAATCACGTTAGAAAAAAGAAAAGGATCCCCACCGTTCAAATTCAATGAACTATATTATGGTGGTTTAGATTAATTTGTCTCATTATAGAAGTCCTTCGTAGATACTACTCCCTCCGTCCCTAAATATAGTTCTTTTTTGACTTTCAGACATCACATTTGACCGCTCGTCTTATTCAAATTTTTTACGTAAATTTTATTTATTTTTATAATTTGTTTTATTATTGAAGATAAAAAATTTGAATAAGACGAGCGGTCAAACGTAATGTCTGAAAGTTAAAAAGGAACTATATTTAGGGACAGAGGGAGTACGAGGTATATTCTAATAAAGAGATAAACATCCCATACATTTTTTTTTTGGCGACGGAAACATGCCATACATAGGACAGCCGTGTAGTATAATATTCAACTACAAGTATCACATCCAGCCTTCTCAAGGTATACCCTAAAATAAATACTTTCCACGACCTGTGAACGAGATCAGATGACGGCATAGCCAAGATGAGATGAGATCAGAGGACACGGCGATTCTTTCTCGGCGAGAATGCAATCAGATGATAGCAAATCGATGAGATGATGCAAAGTACGACGGTGCTATCCGCTTGGACGTCCAAGCTAAATTAAGCTGCCGGTGGTAAAGTCTGTGTCCGCATGCTTATCCGTGAGATTCTCCATGAACTAGATATAGCGGCATCAATGTTGAGAGACCATCTCTTCAGCATCTGTCCATCAAATTAGCGCAGCACACCGCTAACGTCCGCTAGATGCGAGAAATTTCAGGAATCACGAAAATTCAAGCACGAGCACGGACGCACGCAAGGCTGAAGTTCACCACCATGATGATGAGCACGGTCTGTCATGGTAGGACAACCATCGCTGCCGGCGCTGGAAACATAATCACATTACGGGGATGAAGGAGTAACAATCGTTTGGAAGCCAAAGGCGACGATGCCAACTTGATGGTCATATTGAGGCAGTTCCAGAGCTGGCAGTCAGCTGAACAGGAGCATGTTGTACATACAATTGCTCGAAAGACCATCGAGGGCAAGGTCAATCGTGTTTTTGCAATTCTGATCACACTGGATAGAGAACGGCGGCAGCGGCTCCGAAGAGTACAAGGAACAAATAATAACAGCGGTGAGCGGCAAATTTTGACTGCCAGGATCAGATTTAGGTGTGTCCGCAGGCTGCGCATAAACGACCACATGCTCGGCCCGGTTTCAAGCAGGAACCCGTTTGATGTCGCATGCAAGATCAGCAACCAAGGGCAAGGGATACCAGCATGTGCGGTTTGGCTGCTTACAAACCCCACCCACTCGAATTTAGCAAGCTACAATGCTACATCTTGCAGATTTGGCAGTCTCTCCTAGACCAGCTTCAAAATTCTTCTTGGATTTGGGGATAAAGTTAGGACACTGCCTATGAGAGTAGCTGCTACATAGAGGAAGCACACTACGCAGTACAATAACAGTGAAGATGATATTGGAAGGAAGACATAGGGGAATCTGGAAGACTTTCATGAAATCTATTGACATATATAGAGATACGGCTACAAAAATAAAGGCATATATATTAACACTTTCTCCCCACTCTAATAATCAAAATACATTGTACTAAATTACATTTTCAGAAATATCAAGCACTGGTATTTCCTTTTTCGAACTGAAGAAATATTAAAAGTATTTCCCCTCACATGCTCACCCTGTCATACCCATTCCTGCAGGGTCCACCGCCGCCAGTGGCGAAGCCACATGAGCCTTCCCGAGTGCCATGGCACCGGGGTAAAAGGTTAAATTCAGACATTTAGCACTAATCTTTCACCTAAATGGCACCACCCAAACACAATTGTTGGCACCACCTAGGCAGTGGCACTTGGGTCATCAGATAGCTAGCTTCGCCACTGACCGCCGCCGCACAAACTGCTTGGCTTCGAGCTCTCCTACAACCAACCAATTACCAATCGCCTGATCTTCTTTCTAATAGCAAAACCAACTAACCGTAATTATCATTGACAGATTCCACAGAAAGTTCTTCAAAGTATCATTAGAGCTTATAAATCTGTTATTATAAATCTAGCCACGCTATTTAACGCGGGCTATCTCACTAGTTATATACAAAAGTCAGTTAAATACTCTAATGACATGTCCTCATCAATCATGAGAGATGGAACATGGATCGCAAGCTCTAGTAGTAGTTATATATTTCATATATAAACCGCCAGTTGTTAGTTGTGTCATTAAACAAAATATCTGGCCACTCCAATATATAAAAGACACCCTTTGACATGGTCAATACTAAGGATCATCAACCACTGGCACTCACAACAAAAGAATATAAAAAGATATTAATCATCAGCCACCAAGTTACAAAAGAATACGAAGGATCATCAACCACTGGCACTCACAACAAAATTGTACCATGTTACAAATATTTGGCCACTCCAATATATAACAAACACGCTTTGACATGGTCAATACGAAGGATCATCAACCACTGGCACTCACAACAAAAGAGTATGAAAAGATCTTATTCATCAGCCACACAAAAGCCCTAAACAATGACCCGTCCATCAAAGGTCGTGCCGTCCAAATCACCAAGAAAGTTGCATGCGTACAGAGACTCATGCCTGCTGCAGGTGCAAGTTTATTAATGACTGAGTTTCGATTAGTTATAGGCTTAAAGCTAGTATTAGCCAATGACCACTGCTAGTCGTCGTCGCAGAATGGAAAGCTTGGCGGGCCGGCCGCTGGAACGGCAAGCCTGCGTGCGCGCGCGGGACAGCCTGCATGTCTTCCGGGTGCCAGCCTGCTAGGAAGCCGCTGGGAGCACATCTGTGCATTTCTTAACAGCGGCCCAACAACAGAAAAATGCATGGCCCAGCAGAGCGCATCTGTGCATTTCTTCATTCCTCTCACCTACTCTCCTTCGCCCATCGTTGCCATTTGACGAGCGTCCCTAGCTGAAATATTAGATGGGAGAGGGTTTTACAGGCGGCCATTTGGCACGACGAGCATGCTGCAGTTGCTTCCCATCGTCCATGCAAACATTTCCTTGCTATGTGAGATGAACGATGTGGGGAGAGTGAGGAATATATACTGTCCGCTTCCTTTGCATTTGACGGGCACACCTAGCGTGTACACCAGACTGTAGAGTAATTTGAGATCATCAGCCATTCCCTCAAATGAAGTCTTACAATACAAAGGTCTTTATTCACTTCTCACCAAATTGCACTCAACAACAAATAATGGAAAGTAAACAATACTGGTTCAGACAGGAAAGGTAGTGGCAGACAGCCACATATTTCTTGCTCGCTAGCTAGTTCTTGGTGTAGAAGGCCACCACGGTGTAGATGGTCTGCAGGAGGGTGGCAACGAGCAGGATGACTGCGGCAATCAGGGAGATGACACCCAGGGGTTTGTCAGGTATGTCTTCACGAAGAAAGCGCGCCACTTGTTCCGGCGCTTGTCACAATGGCCCTTCATCTTGTATCTCACTTCCTGTAACTTGACAGTATTGATATATGTTGCTCCATTAGCTAATCTGTTGAACATATCGGCCAACTCCTTGCCGCGCTGGCCACGTTCTTCTTAATGATCCCTTTGGACCTTAACAGCATCACATCTCTTTCTGAGTCGATAATGTCATCCATGAAGGTCAGGTAGTTCGTCACGTCTGTCCCAGCGTCAGCGTGTAGCTGCTCGAATGCTATTAGGTTGAGGAACACTCTCTCAGTGTCGTCGTCGACCTTGACCTTTGGCATGCTTAGCACGCCATTGTCAAAGTCTATGCCATGGACCCATGGAGTTTTGCTCGTCCGGAAATGGACCCCTGCCTCGCTGTACAGTTGGCGATGATATTAGAGAAAATTCCTTATTTGCTATTGAGAATTTGCATGGTTCCTTATTTGCCATGCCAGAAGTTGAACTTCCTTAATTACCATCCATAGAATTTTTTATGCCTTCGTTGCAACTGCAGTGCAATTCTTGCTCTAACACCGTTAAGTGAAACATGAAAAGACAAAAATACCCCTGACAGTATCACGTAGCAAAACTTTGCTCCCGTTCCTTTTATGCCACTACATGTCAACAAGTGCACATATAAGTGAATAAAAAATGGATACATGGTCAGACATGAACGCATAATCATTTTCAACCATTGAAGATATGGAGAAATATATTAAAATAAAGTTCAAAAGCATGTTCACATGGCATGCACCTTACATCACGTTCTGGACAGAAAAATGAAGAAACAAGTTCACATTGCAGTAAAGCATAAAAGCAGGTCCTGAACAGGCGAAGCAAAAGGCTTGCTCCATGGCATACACATTACATCTACATCTCAAAAGACTATTTTAAAGGCTATTTCAGAGGCTTAGCCTTCTTTTGCTTCTAGTTCCCAGTGCTGGGCTAGTAGCTTGTCCCAACTTAATTTTGCTTCTGGTTCCCTTTGTTGGGCTATCAAGTGCAACCTTCTTTACGTTCTCTTTAGAGTCTTTTGTTATTTTGGCCTTGGTTTCGTGTGGCTTCGCCCAAATAGCCTTCGAAGATTGGGCTTCTCTAAAATAGTCACGAGATCCTTGCCGCACCGCTAGAATGGCCATATATCTTTTTTCAGACGAATTTGTCCTCGCCCCATTCTTTTTCTTCTTCTCGCACAGCCCAAACTTCTCCTTCGCCTCCTCACAGACGCTTGCACAGAAGGCCCCGTCCATAAATCTATTTTATTGTGTCTTACCAGCGGCCACTGCCACTTACCATGCGTTGGAGCTCGATTAGCTTGCATTGGGGCTCGGTTAGCTTGATTAATGTGAGCCAAGCTGGTTGTGCTGCTACTTGGTGCGCATGCAAGAAGAAGCAGCAAGCAGGAGCCAAGAACGGGTTCAGCAGGGGCTAGCACAGAGTTTGCTGATGAACTTGGTGCCTACAGGATTCTCCTGCGGAAACCAATCCTCCCTGGCAAGGACAAGATGGGGCAAGTGGAGCTCGACCTGCTCACTGGTGGAGCTCAATCTGGGGGGCGAGTGGCTGTGCCGTGCTGGTGGCGGGCGCTGTCCCAAGAGAGGCGGCGCTGCGCGGAGAGCAGGGCGCGCGTCCCATCCTGCCATGAGCCGATGCAGCACAACGGGCGCGTGGGCAGGCGTCGCAGACGCGCGAGGCGCAACCGACGCGCCGAGGTGGCAGCACGAGTGAGTGGTGGAGGCCAGCGCGGGCAAGAAAAAGGCGGCGCGCGGGCTGGCGAGTGGAGGAAGAATAAGGTGCGGGGCAATTTTGTCCCAAAAAGATAGATGCTTATTGTAGTTGCGGCAATGATCTCGTAGATATTTTAGAGAAGTCCAATCTTCTAAGACTATTTGGACGAAGCCACATGAAACCAAGGCTAAAATAACAAAAGTCTCTTCTCTTTAGGCTTTTTCCTTCGAGCAACCTTCCCTGTCGCCTTGATAGTGGCAGCAACAGCAACTTCTTGTGCTTGATCACCGTGGACCTCAAGTTGATTGGAGCCGGTACCTGACTTGGGCTTGATTGTTCTAGCTGAGTCTGATTTAGCACTTTTCCTTTCTTCTTAGTTGCAGGTTCACTGATTTGACTATATGCATAAGAGTTATTTAGTGATGCATAATAGAAGGTTCTGAGATGAAAGGAAAATAGATGTGCAGAACTATGTTTGAATGCAAACCTTGGTAGATAGGTCATTGAGAGGGCTGTTCCTTCATCCTGAAAAGGAACAATGTTACTGTTGCTCTTAGTCGATGCTTTAGTTGTTACTTTCCTCCTTTTTTTTGTTCCTTTGCATGAACAAAAAAGAAAGATTAGTTACATAAATCTTAATACAATGATTCAAATATGTGCATTTCAATCACAATCTACAACCTTTGCAAATGAAAAACATTTGCAGTCCTTCCTACAAGTTCTAGGATTGGCAAGAAGTTTGATTTCCAGCAAAAAGCTCGATTTCGGATCCATCCTGTGACACCCCGTGTCACGGCAGCTAAAAACCTGCAAAACATATCCTAAACTGAACCAAAAAGTGAAACAAATCAGTTCAAACATAAATCTGAATTGAAATCAAATTGTTCAAATAAATGTTAAACCAATACTTGTTAATGTCACACCCGGTTTCAATGACCAAAACCGAATGCATCTGTATGCGTGCCCAGGATCAATTTTCACGCACACAGGACAATATATGTGATAAAAGAACAATATCTTTATTAATCAGTAACTTTATTACAAGAATGACCAACTGGTTTAAAAGAAAAGATTACATTGCAGCGGAAAATAAATCTAAGCGTTGGCGTCCTTCATCTCCATAGGAAGTCGACCGGAAAACCGCATGCCTAGAACACTGCTTCTCCATCTTCATGTACTCCTCGATGTCTTCATTCACTGAGCAACAAATAAAAAGGTGGTTTTGGGACCGCGTGAGTACATAGAGTACTCATCAAGTGGGGGAAAGTATGACATGTTGGCTGATATCAAGAAAAGCTTATAGGGGTTTATTTGCATAAATGCGGTTGAGTAAAATATTTTATAAAAGCAACTCCTATTTACTAGGTGATATATAACTCCATATGGCCAAGGTTACTCCACCTTGCCAAGATAAAAGGGTTCCAAGCACCCTGTACGTCTCTACATGTTACTCCACCTGTACGTACCCAATCACAGTTACCGCACTGTGATTGCCCATCCAACCATTCCCAACTAATCGTGTGAGGGTCCATGACGCTCTTGACCGTGAGCACGGCTGTCATGACAGTTATCACTCTGCAGAGATTGTACACATTTCCCCACGAGTTGTGATTTCATCCCCTGTTGCCAGGTGGACTAAAGTCTCTTTTATGCCATGCCGGCCAAGCACATGCACACTTCCTTAGGTGTGCGGACAAGAGATCACAACAAGGCTTTTCTACAGCTTCCTCCAGCTTGTACATGCCCACTAAGGTTCCACCGATAGGAGAAGTATACCCTTGACCCCTAGAGGTCCCCCTCTTGTGCCAGATGGTTCCGAGGAGTAACTCTCCTGTCCCCACACATCTCTCTCCCGACGATTCCAGCATACCCGCCTTCCTCGCACCGCCATTTAGCACGCACAGAACTGGTCTCCACAGTGTAATACGTCAGGCCGCGCCCATTCTTGGACTCGTGGCTGTACGGTTTTCATGGGTTGTCGCTTCACGAACCGGTCCTTAGATTTAGGTGATCAACAAAACCAAGGGACTACCGGTAATCCCTGCACAGTCCCCGAGCTGCCGGTAACCCCAACACAGCTCCCATACCATAATCACCCAAATCCCTAGCTCCATTCAGGTTGCTAAAGAAATTACCCATTCAACCCTCATGTGACAGAAGTTCAATTAGTCATATTAAATATTTCCAAACCCAACACAGAGCAAGGCTAAGCAATTCTACCCAATAAACAGATGAAGGTAAACTATGGCGACAAGGAATGATATGGAAATAATCTAGTAAACCCTACAAATAGGTTTGCATTCATTTGACTCAAGCATGCAACTTTACAAACAAAACATTTATAAACTGGGATCAAAATGCATCAAGGATACTTGCCTCTTTGGTTCTGTTGCTCAGTGATTCTATTCTTGATCTTCAATATCTTCATACGATTCCCGAGCATAATATCCTATTCGCGCAAACAAGCAAAACAAACATACAATAAATAAACAATGCAGGGGATAAAACAATAAGTAATGGGTTAACAAGGGCTATGGTTTCATAGGATAGGTTGTGATGAGAATTTAGGCGAAAGAATCATTTAATTCAGAATTAGGAGCAAAAAGATATGAGTGAACAAAGGTTGTGAGGGCTCAACTAAGATGAAAACTTAGTTCCAGAAATATGGGCAAGATATCGAAGGCTGAAATAACTTCAGTTTGAATAACATCACAGGCTACATTGCAATTGGGTGTTTAATTCATAGGTGATCAATATGACAACAGGAGATCACATCAAGGCACATGAATGATATATTAGTTTAATATCACAAACTTATGTCGTGCGAAAATGACATGTGCACCTGCCATTGCACCACACAAATTTGATAACTAAATTAATATATTAATCGCTGCCTAATCGTGCAATGTCAGGTAGCATAAATGTATGTATTTTGAAGGGTACACAGACTGCATGAAACTGAATGAACAAGGTTGTTCGAGATATACAAGATAAACGGGTAGTGATTGGGCAGATATATATGAAACAAATGAATTTAGGTTGTGGCGTTTGACTGGATGTGTGAAAAAGACTAAAAACAGAACTATATCCCATTGAACAAGGGCTATTATGGTAGAGTTGAAAGACAACAAACTACACGAGGTAATTAACAGGAATAATAAGGTTTTCTGTTATCAATACCAAGACAAGGATGCGGCTGTTTGGAGAGGTGAGCACAGCGCAGGCCGTTGTGTGTATCGAACAGCACAGACGCCAACTGATTTCCTGGTGGCTTCGAGTCCGATATCAGCGATACCTATGCTGGAGAAGAATAAGGTTCTATGGAACATAAAGTGGATTGGTCACTGCATCAGCTCAACAAATGGATTCAGCTCAACAAGGGCAGAATTGCGGTCGCGGGCAGACAGGAAACGGTGGCCATGGCGTCCTCAATTTCGCCATCCGTGGTAATCTTCTGAAGGAACTGTTTCTGTGGGATGTTGAGGATGACCAGAGGCACAGGATGGTGGAGCATCGCGGTGTTTGGTTGTATGGAACAGCGGGAACACCGGTGCCAGCTGGTGGCCGCGCACAGACAGCTTGAAGAAGACCTACAAGTTCCCACTGATTGGCTGCACGATTAACAACAAGGATCAAACAAGAATGCTTAGAATTGAGTGGAACATGATGGAAGCATGATGAGTTGGACAGAAATTCACTGGAACTGGAGATCGAACCGCTCAAACACAGGAAGGTTGTTCTGCGCCAGTTCAAACGCCGACCGCGTTCCTGGGGTCTTCGGGTCAGATCTTGGCAACGCCTCCTGTGGTAACGACCAGGGATTCATGAGCCAACATATGGTATAGGAATTGCATCAAGGAAGCTTCTGGATTGACAAGAATAGGGAGAGAAATACCAATGCGCGCGCTGGATGCACCGAGAACAGGAACCAGTGGCTATTGCAAACACGATACCGGTCGCATCAGGATAGTGCTGGGCACAATCTTCGGATATGCTGTGGAGGACTTCATGATGCACATGCTGACAAAATTTGGGAGCATTCCGTTTGCTGGATCACCGGGAACATTGATGCCAACCAAGGACGGCATGGCTGGACGTGAACAGACAGGCAAACAGGATGGCGAATCAGATTCCTGTTGCATCGAAGCTCCTCTGGCTGTGATCTTTGGATATGCAGTAAAGGAAAACAAGACGCACCTGTGGGTAAAATTTGGGAGCATTTCATTGGTTGAATCAACGGGAACGGAGATGCGAGGCGGATGGCGATAGACTGCGAGGCGGACGGCAGACGGCAGGGCGTCGCGCAGGGGTGAGTTACTGCAAGCCGGACTCGCCAGCGAGGACGGAGACAGGCCGGCGGGAAGCGGCGAAGCGCTGACTTACTCTACCTCAAAAATACGATGCGTTTGCTGGAGGTAGGAGATGAGCGGATGCCATCTATTTCTGATCAAATGGTCCACGTGCATCGACTGGAGGTAGGAGAGGAACAACGTTAGATCTTCGTCGTGAAGCTCAGCGAAAACGACCCAGCATCACGCCATCGCCAGCCCCTCGTGCGACAGCAGCACCACCATGGACGAGCACCACCACAGACCATCGCCAGCCCCACGACAGCAGCACCAATGCACCACCACGGACGAGCACTGACCCATCTAACCCATCGAAGCGCCCAATCCAACCCACTTAAGTGCTCCTTTGACGGGTGGGTTGCAAACCTGCCGTAATCCATCTATACCCACCCATGCACAGGGCTAGTCCATGCCGCTCTTCTACCCGCCAAGGTGAAGCTCCCGAGCATTTTTACTTGATTTTTCATACCTTATACGGCGCGGGATGTCTTGCCGAACTTTGCTAGCCCGCTGTGCTCGTCGCCGGCTGCTCTCCGGCGATCCCCGTTGACCATCTTTCTGCGGTCCCAAAGGTGCTCTCGCATCCTCGATTCGTCGCTGTTTTGCGAGTTTCCGGCGAGCCGCCGTCGTCCTCCTGCGATGTGCGACCGCCACTGTCGTGCTCCGTTGAGCTCTGGTTCATCGAGGGCTGGATCTGCTATGGCCAGAACTCTGTGGCCCAATGTGTGGCCCAGATCTGGTTGGCCCAGCGAAATTCCTTGATTACCCGGTTTAGTTTAAATCGGCAGAAAATGCTTGCAACTTGTAAAATGCGTAGAAAATCAAAAACACATCAGAAAAATGTGAAACCAGTTTTATTGTCTTCCTCATGATGTATCTACCCATTGCAACTGTCAAACTGATGCAAATCATCTTCCTGTTTCCTGTATTAATCCTTTTGCGTTAACCTTTGTTTAAATCATAATAAATCTTCTGTTGCTCAATAAATCCTGAAACCTTGTATGGATGTTAATACACTATCAACATACTTACAGAACAAGATTCATCATTAGACCATGTCTAATTCTTTTCTTATGATTTATTTTCTGTTCTTCACTCTTTAAATTGTTAATAATAATCCAAAACACAATAAAATTTCAAACTCCACAGTAAATCACATTGAGTAATGCTTAATCTCAAAAAAATGTCACTGTACCATAAATTAATTTCAAAATCATGTAAACCAAGTTCTTTACTTAAGTGAATTTAATTTAACTGCCTAATGTTCATTGCATCTAACTTGCATTCCTTTGTCATGACGTATAGCATTCGAAGTGACCAGGAGCAGCTGGAGGATTCGGATGCTGAGCAGTCAGGAGGAGATTTTTGCTAACTTTATTTAGTAGCCAACACTTGAGCCAGGCAAGCCCCAGTGCATGCCTTCCTGTTTAGATTTTTGATTTATGATTATTTGATTGGGGCTAGTAATTGTTTGTGCATTAGGTTTATTACGAGTTATTGTGAAACCATAAAACTGCATTAGTTGGTTCTAAAATAACATTAGAACTTGCTAGGCTTAGTGGCTAGCAGACGGTAGAAGACGAGTGGCAAGTCCCACTCGCATGATAGGAATCACTCTGGATTGTACTAGCAGAATTTAGGAATTTTTGCAAACCGGACGGGGAATGTTTGTATAGGGGAGAATGGAGAAAGCTGGGCCTTCATGGTGGTAGCCCCGTCTGTGTCGATTAAGGACCGTTCGTTATTGGCCCTGTTGAGCAAGTTCGAACGTACTGATCACATGCTAGTGTTTTATGGGCCTAGTAAACTTAATAGCTTAGCAATCGTGAGGACGACATCGGCGCCTGCTGCTACGGGAGAATGAGGGGAGCCACCCATGGACGACGGCTGGGCCGGGTGTTTTGTGGGACCAAGACTTCCGCCGGGAGCAGCAAATCGAGTTGGCCTTGCGGGGGCTTTGTGAAAGGTTGCCATATGTGGCACCTTTGTGCTGCATATGTCGTGTGCTCAGGTTTCTCCTGCAGGACGTACATCGATGCCGCTGCTCTCGGAAATGAGCACCCACTTGTTCACTGTGTCACATCATAGTGTGATATGATTGATGATGATGATGCTTAGTACTGTTATATCTATATCTCATTACTGTTATATTGCTTATCTGATATTTTGTTACATTTATCTGTTCTAGAGATAAGTGCACTGTATTACTGGCTAAGTACTTAACCTGAATTAAAACTTGAAAGTAAGCACTAAGTACTTAACCTGAATTAAAACTTGAAAGTAAGCACCAAGTAATTAGTGCTCTTTTATGCAAGTGAGTCAACCTACCCCTTGTAGCCTTTGCATGCTAGGAGTCGGCTGTAGTTAGCCACGTTGACGGGTAAGTCTTGCTGAGTATTAGTTGCACAGGGTTTGGCTCTTTATGTTTTTTGAAGGTTTGTTCTTGCTTCCGCTAATGTTTGGTGGAGCTTCCAGCAGGTCCGCATCGTGGGGCTTCGATGTGCGTCCTTTGTATCATCGAGAGTAGTAGTCGTTTCATGTATTCAGACTTCCGCTGTGTACTCACGTGTTTTAATCCATTTGAGACTTGTTGTAATAATTTAAACATGAAAAATTTGTGCTCTTTATGTGATGTATTGTTATGTCCGTTCACCGGCACTTTCGACTTGATCCTGTGAAAAGCGGAAACGCTTTACATCCTGGCAATCAAAACCGTTGCAAATGATAAATACTACAACCAATTCAGGGCAATCGTTTCTATCGCGTTCAATTTTACCATACTAAGCAATCCACTCATTGTTAAGGCCATGAATCTTACACCTCACGAAGCCAATATGGTGTAAGAACTGAGGACGACAACCTTCCCTGCAGAGTCGTCATTCCCCTACTCCCTTTCCGCACCCTAGCAAGCCGCCCTCGCCGCATCGTGCCCGCGCCTAGCCTAGGAAAAATATTTCGGGTACAAAAAAAATTTGGAGATCACCGATAAACATGAAATATCAAGAATTTTGGAAATTTTGGTAAAGAAAATTTAAAATTTTTAAAAAGTTTTGACATGATTTCACAAGATATTGTCTCCAATCAAGGAAACATTACAGTTGCATATGCAAACAAGACAAATAGACACATTAAGGTGGTCAAAGATAGAATTTCGGTGGTACTGTTCATTTCGATTTCATTTCACACCCCGACGAAAAAGATGAAATGTTAGATATTTCGGTGAAATTTTACTGAAACTTTTTTCCTAGCGCCTGGCAAGCCCATGCCGCTCATGCGCCTGGTGAGCCTGCGCCGCACCTGCGTCTTGCTGGCGACCTCGCGCTGTGTCATGCCCCCGTCCATCGAATCCCCACCCCATCGATCTAGGGTTGAGGGACACATGCAGAGGGAGTCGGGTGTTCTCTGTTCGGGAGAGGGACAGGGGTGAGACAGGTAGATGTGAACGGGAGACAGAGGGGCATTTTGGTCACTGAAATGATGCACACAAAAGTATGAAGGGAAAATAGAAAGCCTAGGCTGGCCAACCTGGGCTTGGCCTTTCTCTGGTTTGTGTCTTGGGTTGCCTCTCTTTTTATATACGTGGCCCATACCACTTGCAATACGTGGACTTGAAGCCTTTTTATCTGGTTTTTGGGCTTGGGGAGTTTATCTTTGTTTGGGAAAATCCAATGAATATGAATTCCATGGTTTTGTGCTTCTGTAACCTCCTTTTTATATGAAATACACTTGCACTTAAAGATACACCAATACTAGTGGTATTTGTTAGAAATAAGCCCTACGCCTGCCCTTGGTGATGGAGGTGTGATATAAAAAGCGCAGATGATTGACGATCAAAAGTGGTACTTCAGGACTGTCAACAAACTTCCCCACTGATAGATTTGCTTTGCTTGTCGGCTGACGTTTTGGTGGATAAAGGGGAGGTCCCACTATGGAATGTGGAATTACAACAAATACCTTGGCTTCTTGAGATCCAATTATGCATTCTGACCAGATCTGTGTACAACATACTTCCTCTTCGTGCTGCAGCTTTCGTTGGCGTCTTTTCTTGGTTATACTAACTTTGCGACATCGGTGATGTCTTCACTGACCTTTTTCATCGTCTCTTCCAAGTTATTCAACCTTGCAAGTACACTTGCGATGATAGAAGGTGACAGGTATGTGCCATCCATGTTATTCCAAGCTTCTTGATCTTGACGCTCTTCCTGTACCACAGATTGAATCTCTGCAGATGGTGTTGGGGCTTGAGGTACTTCATTCTTCAGGTGGGTAGCTGCAGCTCTTGCTTCATCGATTGGTTCACGGTAGGGGCAATTGGCGATCTTGTGTCCAGCGTTACAGCAGTAGAAGCATGTTCTTGGTGATCTAGTTCTTTTAGCGGCCTAGACATTGCTCTATTTTGGAACCATATCCGGTTCGCGATAGACTTGGTATAGTGTGCCTTCCACTTCTAGTGTCATGTAGTCGAGGTTTTTCATTTGGTTGAACGTTCTTGTAAACAGACATTTCCATATCAGATGCTTCTTCTTGTTGGAGAGGAGAAAGCAACGGTTTTTAACAGGTGGGGGAGAGTTATTATGGAAAGGTTTTGCAACTAGTGTTGAAAATAGTCATTTTTAAGCGTGACAAATCCTAGGTTTTCTTTCAACAGTCAATCATTGCTCTGATACCACTCTGTCATACCCCATTTCTGAAATATATTGTGCATCCTGTATCAGTCCCTAGATCAGTAGCTGATACGCACAAGAACACAGTTATGATAGTCAAAAGCATACTTCAAATAGGTAAATAAGTATAATATCTGAGATAAGACCCTTAGTAGCGGTACGACAAGGATTTATAATCATCTAAGTCCATCCAACCAACTAACGGTGAAGCAGACGGCGGAAACCATGGCCCAAAGCCACAAGCAGACTTGAGAGGTAGAACCTATAACCACATCGTCGTTGTCTTCTACGAAGTCTTCTCCTACTAAACCAACAATCGCAAACGCATGAGTACATAAGGTACTCACCAAGTCCTACACTACACAAATGGATATATACATGCATACTTGGTCTTCGCAAGGAGGAGGCTACATGGTTCATTTGCAGCAAGCAAGATTTTATGCAGGGTTCACTAAAGCAAGTGAATGATCCATTAGATAAAATAGAGAATTGATAGTCAATATTTTAGTTAGTTCGCCCTGGGAGAGTATGGGGCATTTCCGTCAGTTCTCAAGTTTTAGTTGGGCCTTTTGACCTTATCGGTCATACCGACCCGGCACACTTACCATCACATTCAAAACACGGGCTACAACCCACTCACACGTCAAGGAATAATAAAGGTGGCTAATCTATACAAGTGCATAACAATAATGTATTATATGCCGTAACAACGTCCATCCGGATGAATTTTACACTCTGAATAGGTCGTATATCTTTTCCCATGGATTATGCACCCTTTGCAAAGAGGTACATAATGCCTAGTCCATCTCCTTCGAGTAGTCTCACAATTCCACCACGAAATCACACTTAGGGGCTTGTGACATGAAGGTAAAATTCACAGGGTACGTCGTGCTCCTGTAACAAATAGCAAGATCCTGTAACAAATAGTAGGACATGCGGCACTCCCGTAACTAATATCGGGTTCCGCGAGCTAAATCACAGGTACGTTTCCCGCGTCTTTTTCTGAGCTTTCGTTGCCTCGACTGGCCTCCAGATGGCATTTGTAAGAGTACCAAGAAGGTAGGGTAGGTCCCTTCCATTCGGGTTCGGTGGTTGTACGAGAATCATTATGTTTACACGCGTAAGAACTGGTCCTTATATGGCCGGGCAAGCATCATATATATCCCACACTAGGGGTCTATCACACCAATAACAATTCACTAGTGGTCTTGCCCTCAATCTAACCCATCCCATCATCACCGTCACCATCATCATCATCATCTAACACAGTTGTGCTACTCCCAACCTCAATATCATACACACCATCAAACTCATTTAACACAGTTGTAAAGCATATATGTGAGTAAGGTGTGGCAATGTAGAAACATTGTGAGAGGTCCTAAGCAGTCTAGTAGCAAGGAAAATATGCCATCATATCGATAAGCAAGTAAGACCATAGCTACACAAGGACTGAATGTACATTACAAAAAAAGTATAAGGCTGTTTCTGTAAAAAGATAGGACCTAAAAAGGAATACTGCAAAATCTGAGAGCTTAAATGTAAAAGTACGAGGTCCTGGGATTTTCTAGAAATTCTTGGAATTAAATTTGTAGAGGAAAAGTGGTGGACTGAGTCCATGGTCTCGTGTACCGGGTTTGTGGCTCGGGTTCACGATGGACCCGATCCATTCGATCCGTTGGATGGGGGATAAAGGGCCTAGATTTAATGAAACAAAGGGGTATGGATGGATCTAATCTTAGCTGTTGGTTGCCAAATGGATGGCTAGGGCTGTTGGAGGCGGCGCACGGTAGCCGGCAACGAGGAACGCGGCGGCGCTATTGGTGGCTCGTTGGAATTCACCATCCGGCACTCCGGTGGACTGAATCAAATGGGGAAAGGCTCGAGAGAGAGAGGAGGGAGCAGGAATGTCACCGTGGTGCGTGTCGATGACGCGCAGATCTGGGACGCGTGGGCGACGACGAGGTGGGGGCTCTGATGCTCCTCGTCGGGCTGCTGTTGGCCGGGGAGGTGCAATGCGTCGGCACTTTGCTCGGCGGCAAGGTGGCGTCGACGGAGGGGGCGGTGACACGCGTGGTGATGGAGGGGCGTGGAGTGCAACGGCAGCGCTTGACGGGGAAGAAGACAGGGCATGACGCGTCGAGCCTCGGTGGGGTGACGAGGTGCACGGCGAGGCGGCGAAGCGGGCACGTGAGCGAGGCGACCGGGACGAGGCGGGGAAGGTGGCCGGCGTCAGGGGGCAAGGGCGGCGGAGGTGCTCGACGTCGATCTACCCCATGGCAGCGCGGATGTGCAAACCAAGGGCACGCCGGGAAGGAGTGCGGCTCGATGATGCTCGGACAAGTGAAAGATGGATGGGGCGCGCTTCCACCGTGACGGGCGAGGACGCCGAAGAGCTCGCCGGAGAAGAAGGGGAAGGGGAAGGGGAGGAGCTCGCGTGGTTGAAAAGGAAAAGGATGCTTGTGATGAAGCAGTCGAAGAAAAAGGGGACGCGGTGGCTTGACGCCTTTTACAGGCGGCCGGGGAGAGGAAGCTTCGTGCAAGCTCGCCGGAGTTAAGGCGAGCCGAGGAACGGGGCATGCGTGCGGTATGGCGGCGTCGGGCGGTGCGCATGTGGGGTCGACGAGGGGCACGGCATGAATGGGAGCAAAGGAGAAGTAAAGAGGGCGGCATGGAGGCATTACACGGCGGTCCGACGATGGAGGCGGCCGTTTATCCAGAGGAAAGGGATGACATGTGGGGCCACTCGTCGGTGAGAGAGGGAAGAGGGAAGGTGGCCGGGCCGTCTGGACTGTGGTGCTGGGCCAGAGTGGGCTTCGGCCTGGAGAGAAGAAAAGAAAAGAAAAGGTAAGTGGAAGGGAGGCTGGGCCGCGATGTTGGGCCAGAGGAGAGGGGATTTGGCCTGAGAGGTTTAGGGAAACAAAAATAGGTTTTCTTTTTACTGGAATTTGGGTTTGATCAAATTGGAATGGATTTCAAATTTGAACAAGGTGGTAAAACCAAATAAGCAAACAACAGTAAAACAATGAACTCCAAAATGCATATGATGAATTTTGGTGCAGGTTTTCAAAAGTTTAAAATTTTTAGTGAATTTTAAATGAAACAAACACTTGAGCACATGTTTTTATATTTGGAAAATTTCATCTTCTAACTAGGTTTGAATTATTTAGTTACTTTTATTTTGAAAATTCATGGTAAAGTAAGTGCAAGATAAAAATTTAAATTTAGAGTAATTTTTATTTTTTTTATTTTGCTTTGAAATTTTGGGGTGTTACAAACGGCCCAAGACGTGAAACGCGGAAGTGGCCGCGAGATGTCATCCAGGCGGGGCCACACAAATCCAGTTTGTGGACGGTCCGCATATAATTTTTTTTCCACCACTGATGATGGCGTCGCTAGCTGGGATTGGAGTTATGCTCAAAAAAAAGGCAGGAATTGGAGTGGAGGTGGGCCGAGCGCCGTCGAGCTGGCCAGTCCTTCCAAAACCAGAGAGATTACATACCTCTCAAGTGGTGCCGTTCGAAAACAGTTTCCTTGAACATGAACTTTTTTTTTTCTTCTTTGTTGAGCTTTGATGGTCAGTTGGTCACAAACAGGATACGTAAAATGAACGAGCATCTTTACATTTGAGTGGCAAATCCATATATACGTAACATTTCTAGGCCGCACAAAGTTTACAAATTGGCATTCCTTTTCACCAGTATATATAATCTTTTTTATCATGAAATGTGCTTATAATTTAACCGGGATAGATATTGAATCAATACACACCAAGCTAGTTAGAAGTTGAGCAAGATCTAGACAAGTACAAGAGGTTACGGCGAACCATGCTTCTGCCGAACTTGAAGCTGCAGTGCGCGATCCCGCAACTCAAGTTCTCACGCCGAACACCGATCGCGGCTTGGAGACTCACATTTTGATTTCTCGGACTTCTAGATCATTTCAGCTTGCACCAGCATCTCACTTACTTTTGTAAAATTTTTATGCAAGAGCACACACCACTCTGATGCTTTACGGTTCATTATCTTGTTGCACATAAGTAAGAAGCTACGTGTCCACATCTTCTGGAGAAATCAGTTAAACCCTTTGCCGGTATACATTTAGGCCAAATTTGCTGTTGGACACCGTAACTTTGTGAAATTGGCCACCGGACACTGAAAAAAGACGTTCTGACTGCCGAACACTACTAAAATATGAAAATTAGCTACTGGACACTATAACGTAGTAGAAGGGTTATTGTCATTTTTTTTATCTCAATGTACATAGCACATGATGACTTGAAAATTTGCATAAGTATGTATTGTTGCATTTTCTAACTATCTGTTTTTTTCAACATTTTTCTTGATTGTTTGCATAGTTTATTCTGAAAAATAAATATTCTTCAAGTCAAAAATTTATGCAAACAATAAAGAAAATATTAAGTTCATATACATCGAGATAAAAAATTCATAACAAGCCTGTTCCTATGTTATAGTGTCTATCAGCTAATTTCCACGTTTTGAGAGTGTCCGGTAGCCAAATTGACTTTTTTTAGTGTCCAGCAGCCAATTCCACAGAATCACAGTGTTCACCAGCAAATTTGGCCATACATTTATATCGCGTCCCCTTCTGCCAAGTACAACATGTGGGTGGCATGCTACTTTCATACACATCATTATATATCCTAGTTGAACAGAATATACATATTCTCAAGGAATCAGTTAGACTCACATATATACTGCCTGCATCACCAGAAAAATCTGGACATGAATTGAAACGTGATTCCTCACTGCAAGTTCATCTGGACATAAACCCTTACATATATGATATGACCAGGAGTGTGATATAGCTACAGAATTAGGAATAAAAAAAGTAATCAATGAGATTAGGATAACAAATTGACAATAGTAGCGCTCTTTGGAATCTATACAGAATGAATCAAAAATCAACTTACATGATTAGAGATCTGTTGGGAAACTGCCTGGATTATCAGCTGAGCACAGAGAATGGGGCGTCTGGCCAGTCAATTGTTCCTGCAAAATATTGAAAAGGAAAGGATGGAAGAAACGCAGATCAATAAGTTGTTAACAATGTTAGAAGCAAACATGCGTGCCTGTCGAAGATATAGAGTTCAATTAGGATGCTGTATCTTGAAATAAAAAAATCGTAATATTAAAAACAAAGGACATGAATCAGCAAAGAACGATTCAGGTTCTGCTCATCCCAATTCCCAATCGAGTCTGCTGAAAGCAATCACTTTACATGTGCACCCGGAAGAACAAATCGCAATGCATTTCAAGTGTTTGTTTCATGCCGTTGCAGCCAAAAAGGAAGAATAAGAGCAAAAAGGGACCAAACATTGAATCGCATCCACTCATGGTTGGATGGACCTCAAGACAGCAGAGCAATTACAACCTCGCCATCAGCAGTGCCCCAGCAAGAAACAGCAAGCGCAGGGGCACAAAGGGATGGATGAGACGCCAAGATTGGAGCCAAGGGCCGCGGGCTGCTCGAGGAATGTTCAAAGCGGAAGCCACCTTCCGTGCGGTGGGGCAGCAGCGCCGCGCTGACCGCCTCTGCCAGTATCTGGGCCAAGGAAGGAGAACGGAAAGGCCAGGCAGCAGAGGCGCGGGAGACTGGCGGCAGGGCATGCGGCAACAACGAATTGAGCGGAGCGGGCGGCGATGGCGATGGGGGAAGAGCGGAAGCATTAGTCCGACGGGATCGAACTGGTGGCTTCGAGAAACTACGCTGCATGAGCGAAGCGAACCCAACTGAAAAATCATTGTTGCTACAGTTCAACAGTAACTTGCGCGTGGGGCCCATCTACAAAAACATAGGGAAAGATAGATACTGCCTTCCTTTTGCAAAAGTATAAAAAGTGTGATTGATATATCAATAGAAAAATCTTGAGTTACATGCATGCTACTTTCCACGTCACTAGAACTGTATGCACCTGTTACCTTGCCTAAAGCTGTGAACAAATTTTAATTAAATATATAGAAAGACACTGTAATTGTTGTCAGATTTAGTTTCTTTCCCTTTTATGATTTTTTCGGACTCTGTAACTTTTGATCTTATTTATGAATAAATATAACCAGTAGGCCATGGCCAAAAAAATAAAAAAAAAATGCAGGAGGTGGTTTATTGCAGGCATGTGAAAACTGTTAGGAAACATATTTGGACAAAGAACGGAAGTTCTGAAAGAACTAGTTCTAGCCCCTCTCCAGGTGGGAAATATACCAAAAAGGCCGACTCTATCGATGAATAGGAAAGTTTTCACGAATATAAATAGTTGAGCACCCCTAATGTTGTAATCATCAATTTATTCAAAATAATAAAGAGAAGCCTCCACACTACATTATGTCTTGTCTACTTTGTTGTACTTTCTGGTCGGCAACGCAACGCTACCCGGGAATCCCGTTGCATAACAAAAACCCATGTAAAGTGGTGACAAAAAAAAAATATCTTGAGGCGTGACATATAACTTTTTTTCGAATGCAGTTAGCATCTAGCGGTTCTTGGGTAAGAAGAACAATGCGGTCTCGAAGTGCAGCGTGCAATGGCACGACACAGGGGAGCCAAAAACCTAGTGTTGGGGGATCGAAGGTCCAGGAGGGACTCAGCGAAGCCTTCCAACGATGTGTTGTTCAAGTCTTGCTTCGAGCGAAGGTGTTTGGAAGTTCTTGGGACGTGTCGGTCTTCTAGCGAAGCCCTCCTTGCTCTCGGTCGTCTTCAGGCTCCTTGGCGAAGCCCTCCTGAAACGTTCTTGTAGTCGTATGTAACACCGAAGCCCTCTAACGCTCGCGATGCTGAGCGAAGGGGTTAGAGATGACTAAGAAATGTGGACGGAGTAAATGAAGTGATTTTAGCTCGCGGCCCGAAAAACAGATGTCATTACAAGATCTCCTCCCTCTATATTTATAGGGGGAGGAAAACAGGTTATTACAAGTGTGCCATCGGCAATTCTGTTACGTCTTTTAAGAGTTAGGCTTCACACTTGCTTTCATTCAGCATCCTTCGCCGCATCCTTCACCTCATATTATATGCCCTTCGCTTGGTCGCTTTGCCCTTCGCATGATTCAGGTAGCCTTCGGCATTATCTCCAACATTAGCCCTTAATTGTTGATGTACTTTGGTAAGACCAAAGCCAGAAACAATTTAATTTTTTATTGTAACAAGGATTATGTCGTGTGCTTTCCTGATTCATGCACGTGTTTGTCGTTTTCGTCGTGTACTACTTTTCCCGATTCTCAATGCTTATCTTGGTCCTATATATACTCGTTGTGGTCGTCTTCCCTCCCTGCGCTATTTTCGTCTTTGGCATACCCTAACATCCCTGGTTTCGTTTTTCATCTCCTTCGCGCTTTTAGAGGTTCCTTTGCATCTTTTTCAAGATGACTAGTGATCGGAGATCCAGCGAAGAAAATGTTAAGAAGAAGGCGAAGACCCAGAAATCGTCTTCCAAAGAAAGTTCCGATAAGGTTGTTGATGAAGTTCGTTCTCAAGCTTCTGGTGTTGCTGCCGCTTCGGTGCCTTCTTCGAAGGCTGGAGTTCCTTCCTCAAAGGCTGCAGCTCCTTCTCCGAAGGATCCGGCTGACCGGTCGACTTTTGTCAAACCAGTTGTTTCTGTTAAGCCTCCTAAGGTTTTCAATCTGATGAGTATGATCACGGCTTCGACGGGCGCAAGTCATGGCTCCTCTGTTAAGGACTCGTTGGCTTCGAAGGGGGCCCCCTTGAAGAGTTCCGTCGGTCCTTCGAAGGGTACTTCCTTTTCGGCTGACGCTGGGAAATCTACGGTTCTTGAGAAGGCGAAGACCCAGGACAAAGATGTAGAGGTTATTGCGACTGCATCTGGTGCTCCTGGGTCGAAGGCTAAGATCCAGGACAAGAGTGCAAATGCTGCTGCTGTTGCGCTTGCCGCTCCAGGCCCGAAGGCCAAGATTCAGGACAAGGCCGGGGCTGAGGCTACTGAAGTTTCGACTGAGGCTCAGATCCAGGACAAGGATATGGGCGAAGGTTCTACTTCAAGTTATCTTTCATTACTTGAAATGTCTGAGCTTCGCCAGATGGCTGCTAACTTAGGAACTCTTTCAGATCGCTCCGAGGTTCAACTTCCACAGGAGCCTCATGTTCAACCTCGTGACATCCTGATCCCTTCGGCAGGTGGTGAACTTTTTTTACATTCTATCTTTGGAGACGATGCTGGAGGAATTCCTCCCTTTTGACATGACTTTTGATTCAGTTGAGGCTGCTGAGGGGTATTCGCTTGCTTGTGACAAGGTCCCTGCTAATACCTTCGTCAGGAGTGCTCAGGCTGTTGAGTCTTTTATTGCTGCTGCCAATAGGATTCGGCTCCCTCAAGTGGAGGATGAGCTGATGCTGCAAGGTGGTGATACCTTGTACAAGTCTTTGTTGTCTTCGCAAGTAAAGGTTATTTTTTTTTAATGTAGATGTAAGCCATTTGACTTTACTCTTTCTATATTTTTGCAGTCTCTTGCTATTACCCATGCCTCCCTTCGCCAGTATCGGGAGCTATCACGGGTGAAGGTTGACCGAGATTCCCTTCGCAAAGACCTTGGTGTCCTTGAGACGAAGGTCAAAGAGAAAGAAGAGGCGCTT
This sequence comes from Eragrostis curvula, assembly GCA_007726485.1. NCBI lineage: Eukaryota > Viridiplantae > Streptophyta > Magnoliopsida > Poales > Poaceae > Eragrostis > Eragrostis curvula. The sequence goes on along the minus strand of CM017440.1, from coordinate 17,022,020 downwards.
GCTCTTAGTGAGAAGCGTTTGGCCGACCTCTCCTCGGAAAAGGAGGCACTCAGACAGTCTGCTAAAGACTTTGAGCTTAAGGTGGCCTCTTTGGATAGGCAGGTCAAAGAGCTAGATGCGTCACTTGCGAAGGTCAAAAATGAGAACGAAGACCTTAGCGGTAAAGTTGATGCCGCCGATCAAGGCCTTGCTGCCTTTGCCAGGGCTGAGAAGCTTCGCTTGTCTGGTATTTGCGGACAAGTCCGAGATGCTCTTGTATCTGTGGGGTCAGTTCCCAATCAGCTTCCTGTCGATGCTTCGATCGAGTATTGTCAGGCTTGGCTTGCTACCAACATCCCATATGTCGTCCAAACTTGTCGTGCCTTCTCAAATAATGCCTTGCATCTTGCTGTTCGGGACCTTCTCTGTTCTCTTGAGGCTGGTGGTAGTGATGCCTTGGCAAAGGCTATCAGTGACTCTTTTTCTTTCGTTTCCACTGACACAACTCCTCCTTCGCTGGTCGAAGCCCTCGTTAAGTTTGGAGATCATATAGATGAGGCTTTCTGGAAGAGGGTTCTTTCGATTAGTCAAGGTATTAACTTTTTCTTTGATTGAGATGTATAGGATGTTTCCCTTCGAACTATATTTGCTGAGTGTGTCTCGAAGACATCTGTTGTAAAACTTATTATTTGTTTTAATTTTGATATCTTTTTGGTTTGGACTTTAGGACTCTTCTAACCTTTCTTTGAGCGAATTTGCGACTCCGAAGGATTCTCTTGATGTTATGCCGGGAAGGGCTGTTGCTTCTGAGTCTTCGTCTGAGGTTTCCTTGAGCGAGTTTGCTGCTCTGGAACCCCCTTTTCATCAAGTGGCTCGCCGCGAGCCCCCTATTGAAATTTTTAGTTCTCCTTCAGAGATATATTTGTCCAGTGATTCGGATCCCTTATCTCCTGTCGAAGGAGCTAGGAGTCCCCTTGTGTTTCCTCCAGGTAGCCTTGTGGCTGTTGTCAGAGTTAATCGTTCAGACTCTGATGCTTCCGAAGGGCAACGTGGCCGCGCAAAGCGAGGGTCTCGAGGACGCCGCTCTCAAAGTGGCCCTTCCAATCAGGGTTCAAAAAAGAAGCGTGGTGGTGGCAGCCGCTGTGGCACTTCGGTTATTCCCGAAGGTTCTTCTTCTGATCTGGGTTCGACTAGAAAGAAGCGTGATGGTGGCGGTCAACGTAAACCTTCGGTTAATTTTGAAGGTTCTTCTTCACAATTCGACGCTGCTTCGCATGTCGAACGTATGATTTCTTCCGGAGTAGTTGATCCGGTTTTCCAGAGGCCTTATTCGCCTTCAAGCGGGTATGATGTTGTTGAATTTAGCGTTGTCTGCCATATGTTGTTGGAACTAGGTCTCATTGTAAAGCAGGAACCTGACGATTGTTCCCCTTGAATATATTTTGTTTTTTAAGTTGTTTTTTGAAGAAATCTTTTCATCTTACTTCTCTAGAGAATAGATTTGTTTAATATTTTTTTGAAGCTTTTTGCTTCTTGTGCGATGACCTGCTTTCATGGCGTAGATCAAAGTTTTCGCGCTTGAATTTGAGACATTGGGTCTTTGCCCAGCGAAGACTTTTCTTTGAGGAGTTTTTTCCGTGCAGCGAAGATTGATTTCCTTCTCTTTTGTGAGGATTATTTGCTTTTGACAATTCCTTTCTTGTCTTAGCTTTCCTTTTCCCTTGGCTTTCTTTCGTGAGTGAAGTCATATCTTTTGGGGATAAATAAGCTTTTAGCTTATTCTTTTCCCCTTCGATTCATGTATGGGGGACTTGTGTTATTTCTTTAAACATATTGTCCCATATTTGGGTTGCACCAAGTTCTTGTTTGGTCTCCCCTTCGATTGATTCTAGGCTTTTTTGCCTGACGTAGTGTATCAAGCTTATAGCTTCATCTCTTATTGAGGCTTCTCGACAAATTACTCTGGAATTTTTTGAGGGTAAAGATTGTAAACATAAAACTGTTTTACAGTCTTGGAGGGTGCCTCGTTAAAAAACCTCACACCCTTCGCAGGGCTATCCTCGTGAGGAAAAAGAGCACACCCCCGCAAGTCTTTCATGCTTTACACATAGACATCGTTCGTTCTACCGAAGAGTCGTTCTGTTGACTCTTGGAAGAAACGAATTGTTAACTCTTGAATGACTTTTGTCGTGCTCTTGAGGCCGAAGATCTTGTACGCCTGTAAGTCTTGTGCTTACCTTATGATGTGAATATTCTTCCTCCCTGTGGTTTCATCGTTTTCAATGTTTCTTGCTTGGAGCTGATCTCCGAAGACCCTGATCACAGAGATTGGGCCCGGAATCTTCATGCATAGATAGGCTTGATGAATCACAGCCTCAAACTTGTTGATAGACCCTCTTCCGAAGATAGCATTGTATGGGTAGACGATATCAACCACATCAAAGGTTATGTCTTCAATCCTTGCATTTTCTCCTTCGCGGAAGGTTACTGGTAAGACGATTTTTCCCATTGCTTGGATAACTTTTCCAGTGAAGCCAACCAGAGGGATTCCTGCTGGTTGTAACGTTTTGTTTTCCAACTTCATTTTTCTGAAGGTTGAAGCAAAGAGTATGTCTGTAGAGCTCCCCCCATCGATTTGATGTTTGCCTGGATCACCAATGGGTCTGAATGTGGTTGATCCAAATTTCTTGCGTCTTCTTCTCCGAAGGTTATATAAATGTGAGACCATTTTGTTTTGACAAATGGGGCTCTTGATGAGACGTGTTTTACCCTTCGCATGTATTCCTTTTTTGCTCTTCTTGAATCCAGCTGTTGGGTTGAGCCTCCGGTAATGGCGTTTATTCTTTACCTTCACACTTCACTACTAGCTTCGGAGTGCCTTGCATTGTCCTGGGGGTTTGTATCTGGAGGTGGAGGTAACGCGGCCAGTCTTTGTTGCTGATGGTAACTATACTGTTATAGTTGTTGCGAGGCTTCTCTTGGGTAATTGATTACATGATTCACAGAGTGCGAAGGATAGATTGGATGTTGATTGTTCTGCGACCAGTCTTCGCGGTAGTTGCTCGTGTGCCTGATAGCTTTCTTTGCTTCTCTGTTCGCTAACCAGCTCTACTTATAGGATAGAAAGTCACGGCACTGCTTTGTTGTATGTCCTTTTCCTTCGCGTGTAGCTCACAAAACATGTTGCGGGAGTTGTTCTTCTAACTGCTATCTTTATTTCTTTCTTCCAGATCTTTGTCATAATTGCTTCGATCCTTTCCCTTTTCATCTTCTCTGGTTCTTTTCTCGTCTCCCTTTTCTTCTCTATTTTCAAGGTTGTGGACTCTTCGACTACTGTGGTCTGTATGGTTTTCCGTGTTTTCATTGTGCCTCCGACTTCGGCTAGACTCTTTGTCTTCCTTGGCATTTCTCTCGTCTTTTTTCGTCGTCTTACCTCCTTCGAAACTCGTCGTCTGATCTTGCATATTTCTCGAAGGTGTCTAATAGTCCAAAGATTGTTGTAGGTTTCTTTCTTGCGACCGAAGAATGGAAGGGGCCAGACCTCAATCCTTCCATTAGGGCGTCAATGACCGTGGAAGCTCCTACTCCCCTGGCCTTCGACTTGATTTCCATGAACCTCTGCATGTACTCTCTGAGGCTTTCATCATTCCTTTGTTTACAAGAGAACAGTTTTCCTTGATGGACTTCTTCAGCTTGGAAACCCTGGATATTGTTTATGAACTCCATTCTTAACTCGGACCATGAGTTGATTGATCCTGGGTCCAGAGTAGAAAACCAAGTCTTGGCAGTGCCTTCGATTGCCATCACAAGTGCTTTCGCATATGTCGAACTTGTTCCTCTGCCAGATTCCACTGCAGCTTCAAAGGACATCAGAAATTCCCTTGGGTCAGATTTTCCTTGATATGGCTTTATTTTGGGCATTTTGAAGTTGATAGTTCAGGGCTCGTTCTGTAACTCTTTGGTTAATGGTGATTTTTCATTGAACATTGAACTTTGTTGAGCATCTTTGCTTGTGCTGCTTACTTCGTATACCACCTTTCCCTCAATCTGCTTCGGGGTCTTCTTATGGTGATCTTGAGTTAGCTTTTTGAGATTGCTCACGTCTTCGTTGAACTTGTTCAACCTTTCGTCCATCTCGTTGATTTCCCTCTGTGCTTGCCTGATTTTTTACAGCATGTCTATCTTTAGTTTTGACTTCCTTTCTACGGTGACGAGGCGTCTCTCTCTTTCCAGCCTTTCTTGTTCCAAGATGCGAAGCCGTTCTGCTATGGAATCTGCCTCATCATCTGCTGTTTCGTCTCTTTCTGGAAGGATGTTTCCTATTTGTGAAGTATCTCCATTGTTGTTTTGAATTCCTCTCATTGCTTCTTGCCTCGTGGCCTCTTCAGCTCGTTCAACTTCCTTAGCCCGCTCAGCTTCGTCTCTTACTTCTTGCTCTTTAGCGTTTCTAGCCTCTTCTTCTCTTGACATTCGTTCTTTCTCTTCTGCCTCAATGCGTTGTGCTTTGGCATCTAATGCTTTTGATGATTTTTCTTTAGCCATCTTGAACCTTAGACATGGTCGTGGGTTCGCCCCGCGTGACGGCGCAAAATGTTGGGGGATCGAAGGTCCAGGAGGGACTCAGCGAAGCCCTCCAACGATGTGTTGTTCAAGTCTTGCTTTGAACAAAGGTGTTTGGAAGTTCTTGGGACGTGTCGGTCTTCTAGCGAAGCCCTCCTTGCCCACGGTCTTCTTCAGGCTCCTTGGCGAATCCCTCCTGAAACGTTCTTGTAGTCGTATGTAACACCGAAGCCCTCTAACGCCCGCGATGCTGGGCGAAGGGGTTAGAGATGACTAAGAAATGTGAACGGAGTAAATAAAGTGATTTTGGCTCGCGGCCCGAAAAACAGATGTCATTATAGGATCTCCTCCCTCTATATTTATAGGGGGAGGAAAACAGGTTATTACAATTGTGCCATCGGCAATTCTGTTACGTCTTTTAAGAGTTAGGCTTCACACTTGCTTTGCTTCAGCATCCTTCGCCGCATCCTTCGCCTCATATTATATGCCCTTCGCTTGGTCGCTTTGCCCTTCGCATGATTCAGGTAGCCTTCGGCATTATCTCCAACACCTAGCAACCTCCACACACGCCGAGCCTTGAAGACTCGCATTTTGATTTCCTTAATCTGATAGTCACCCAACACATTGTTGTATATCTCTTACCTCAATCCTCTGCTGCACTTGGCGACCTACTTGTCGTTACCATGACCCCCGGGTACTCTCAAGACCAAAGGGTCGAGTAACTAACAAGGATAGTCGGACCAGTCCAAAAGAGACCGAGTAGCCTACAACGCAAGATGTAAGGTTCTACTACTCGGCGTGACCTAGAAGGGCTTCTTGACTTGTACTCTAAGTATTTCCATGTTGTAACCGACTAGGATACTTTCCATATAACCCTGTACCCCTGACTATATAAGGCGGGCAGGGGCTCCATCTCAAACATACGCAATACATACCACCTCATATAGGACGTAGGGTTTTTACCCTTCGGGAGGCCCGAACCTGTCTAAACTCCTTGTCTCGTGTTCACCATCGTATTCTTGGTTCCTTCGCCCCTAGTTAAAATCTATCGAGGCCCTATAACCTCGACAGTGGCGTGCCAGGTAGGGGGTGCGTCGGGATCCTCTCCGTCGAGTACGATGGATCGCTTCATCAACAACTTCGCTCCAAGCACCCGGCTGACTTTCGGAAGCCTGGAGTTCGTCTCCAACAGCACCGGTCACCTCGCCCCCGCCAACTCGCCGACTTGCGGGGTCGAGATCGAGTCGGACTCCTCTCTCACCGTGTTAGAGTCCGGCTTCTCCATACTCCGGGTCTGATCCCACTCGGACTACTCGTTAGCCGAAATAAGATCTGCCCTGGAGAACACCCGCCTGAGATCAAATCTGCCGAGCCCGACTTGCTATCCGGCTCAGCGATATGGTACGTGACGGATACCCAAATCAGGGTATCCTGATCTAGGATACTTAATTCTGCTAACCGTCTAAGCTTAATTGTGTAGGGCCCACAGGAACAGGCACACGACAACAGAGCGCTCGAGGGGCCCACGGCCGACCCCGAGGGCACATACAAGTTCCGCCTCGCCCGACCCCCAGTCGGGCGGGCCCACGACTTCCGCCCCGCCCGACCCCGAGTCGGGTGGGGTCCACAGACTCCGCCTCGCCCGACCCCCAGTCGGGCGGGCCCACGACTTCCGCCCCGCCCGACCCCGAGTCGGGTGGGGTCCACAGACTCCGCCTCACCCGACTCCCAGTCGGGCGGACCCACAAGCCACGCTTCGCCCGACCCCGAGTTGGGAGACTTCGTCGAGAAGATTTTTCCTCTGGCAAGGAGGACAGGCATTTACGACGAGTAGCTGGGGAGCCTTAACTCTACCCAGCAACTCATATACTTGCAGGCACGCGATCTGACCTGCACAGTGACACCCGTCCCATCTCGCGGCGCCGCCTGACACCTCGAGTACAGCAGCGGGATGGCTACGGCATCATCATCACCCTGAACAGGGACGAAGACCGGACCGGCGACAAGACGGCCGCGACAGTCTGGGTTGACATCTCGACCACCTGCCCGGCGACCAGGCTGATAGGACGCCGCCTGACTAGAGCCACAGTAGCGGCTAGGGATCAGACTAGTGCGGCGCGTAGCCGCGCTGCCCACAACCCGAAAGCCCCGTTCCCATTTGTAAACCGGCTCACTCCTTGACTATAAAAGGAGAGCTGGGTGCATGAGGAGGGGAGATCCCCGAAGAGATACAACACACACAGACATAGAGATACACACGAAGAGGCTTGGAGTCTTTCTCCTCCCTCGCCAACACTTGTAGCTCCCCTCTGCAAGTCGAAACACGAACTACCCACGAACTGGACGTAGGGCATCGATTGCCTGAACCAGTATAAACCTTGCCTCTCTCGCAAAACCCTCGCCATCATAGAAGATTGTTAGGCGCCGTAGTTACAAATTTACTTGTCGGCCGGTTTCTTAACACCGACAGTTGGCGCGCCAGGTAGGGGACCTCAGCGCGTTTGACATCTTCAGTTGATGGCGAGCCACGACATCGATTGGGCTCCGGGCGCTCTCGTGTACTTCGGGAGCCTGGAGTTCATCGTGGTCCGTGATGGGGGGCTTTCGCGCGTCGAACCGCCGGCACCCCCACAAAGGGCCCTCACCCTCGCCATGTCCGCGGGCGCGGAGCTCGTGGGTATGGCGGAGTACGACTACGACAGCGACGAGGATGACCTCCTCGACTACGACTCCGACGCCGGCAGTCACCATCCTTCGCGCGAGTGCATGGTGGTGGAAGCCGGCGGAGGTAGCCGCCGCAACGTTCACGACGTGGCGGCGCAGCCAGACCCTGCAGCGGCCGCGACGACGGCAGACGCCGGAGCGGCCGCAGAAGCCGCGCCCCTGCTTGTGACACAGGCGCAGCATGAAACCCCTCCGGCGAGCGCCGACCTCCGGGAGGGCGATGACCTGGAGCGTCTGCTCCAACGCCAACACGAGCTCGCAGAAGCCGCGCGGCGGCTCAAGGAGGAGCGCGAGCGGCTCGAACACGAGGTAGCGCAGCGCCAGGCCCTGCGCGAACGCGTGCGTGCCCATGGGCGCGAAGCCCGGCAGCGGATTCTGGCCGAGGCGGGCAACCTCGTGCCCAGATACACCAGGCCCAGCCAGAATGTCGCCGCGGCTGCGACACTTTTGCGCGCGCTCCCGCAACCGTCCAACGAGGACCAGCGAAGAATCCAGGGGGAGCTCAAGGACCTCCTGGACTTGGCGGCGGTGCAGCAGGCCGAGCGCGAGCAAAGCTCCGCTGCACGGCGGTGGGAATCCAGCGTTTCCTACCGCACGCCAAGCAAGCCGCGGGAACAACCCGAAAGTTCCGTCCACCAAACCCCCGAGCAAAGTGGGACTGGGGACGCGCGCCGGTCCATCAGCGGATCGGCAGGATCCGCGACGCCCGCGACATTCTGCGGGCAAGGCGCCGCGAGCAAGGGCGAGGTCCACGGTGCGAAACCGAGGACTTTGTCTACACTCCGCGGCGTGGCGGGAGATTTGACCCGGAGGAAGACAGCTTCCGTCCGACCGCACTGAGGCACGCCGACTCGCAAGGCGCGCCAAGACATTTGCGATGGTCGGCGGCGAGCTGTATAAAAAAGGGCGCTCTGGAATCCTCCAACGCTGTATCCCTCTCGACGAGGGTAGGCAGCTACTCCAGGATATCCATGGCGGAACGTGCGGCCATCACGCTGCACCACGAAGCTTAGTCGGCAACGCATTCCGGCACGGTTTTTATTGGCCGACCGCTGTTGCCGACGCCCAACGAGTGGTGCGCACTTGCGAAGGGTGCCAGCATTATGCTCGTAAAACTCATCTGCCGGCTCAGGCCCTCCAAACCATCCCTATTACTTGGCCGTTCGCGGTGTGGGGGCTGGACCTGGTTGGACCCTTCAAAAAGGCACCGGGAGGCTATACCCACTTGCTTGTCGCCGTTGACAAGTTCCCAAAGTGGATAGAGGCCAGGCCGATCGGCAAGATTGACTCGGCGCAAGCCGTCAAGTTCTTCACCGACATTGTACATCGATTCGGGGTGCCAAATGCCATCATCACTGACAATGGCACGCAGTTCACGGGGAAGAAATTCCTGAACTTTTGCGATCAATACGGCATCCGAGTCGACTGGGCAGCTGTTTCTCACCCCCAAACGAATGGGCAGTGTGAACGAGCAAATGGCATGATCCTCCAAGGATTAAAGCCCAGAATCTTCAACAAGCTCAAGAAATTTGCCGGTCGGTGGGCAAAAGAGCTCGATGCAGTGTTGTGGAGCCTAAGGACGACGCCGAGTCGTGCCACTGGCTACACTCCATTCTTCATGGTGTATGGAGCCGAGGCAGTGCTGCCGACTGACCTGGATTATGGGGCCCCCCGGGTGCAAGCGTTTGACCCGGACCTCAACGAGCGCTACCTCGAGGATGCGCTCGACCAGATCGACGAAGCACGAGAGGCCGCGCTCCTGCATTCCGCCAAGTATCAACAAGCGCTGCGCCGTTACCACGAACGAAAGGTTAAAGGCCGCGCTTTCGAGGTTGGCGACCTCGTTCTTCGCCTTTTGCAGGGCAATCAGGGTCGGCACAAGCTGACTCCGCCGTGGGAGGGACCATACACCGTTGCGGAGGTGCTTCGGCCCGGAACCTACAAGCTCAAGAACGCCGACGGACGCATACTCGCCAACGCATGGAACATCGACCAGCTACGTCGTTTTTACCCTTAGCTTGTATCTCCATTTCCTTTTGTATCGTTCAAAGACATGCAAACGAAGTAAAAAGAAAGTTCGTTTCTTTCTGTCTTTTTGAAATTCACAACAAGTCCTGGCCTGCCGACCGCCGATCCCCGACCCTAACGGCTCGGGGGCTCCACCCAGCGGGTGTGCAAAAAAGGCCGTGTAAAATCCAAAATGCCCATGACAAACGAGCGTCAAGGCCAAGAGCGAAAATTGTGCCGACAACGCGTCCGTGGCTAAGGAATTTACATGAAAATCCTAAGTGCAGGTCCGACTCGGACAGAACTTGAGCGTCGACGATCTCTCGGCCGACCCGACTGGCCGACTCGGGACTCTGACGCCTCGGCGGCTAGGAGCGGCCTGGGTTACCAGTCAGTCGAATGAAAGGTCCAAGGCAATCAAGCGGTCTGAAAGAGGAGGAAGTCACGAAGGGAAAAACACTTAAAATTTCGAATAAGTTTCGAACGAACACAAATTTAAAGAACGAAGTACTTGTTTCGTCTAAACTAAAGGCAAGTTCTTTATATTTACATGAGGGCCACTTGGCCCAACTCGACTAACTACTCTATCTCCTACTACTCGTCACTCGGAGGCGACGGCAGAGGGAACGCGAAGGAGGCGAGGAGGCCGGCAAGCGTCGCCGCGACGGGCGCGGCTTTCTTCTTCAGCTCCTCCATCTCTTCATCGGAGAAGCCAGGCACCATGCCCAGCGACAAGCCCTCGAGGTCGAGGGAGTCGCCGTAGTGCGTCTGCTCCATCACCAACGTCCAGAAGACTCCGGCCTCGAAGCTCTCACGACGGAGGGCACCGAAGCGGTTGGAGATGGAAAGCAGGCGCGCCTCCAGGGTGGTGGTCCCGTCCGGCTGTGGCACCTGCAGCTCGTCAACGAGAAGCTCGGCGCCGATCCGCAGCCGCTCCAGCTGGGTATTCTCGCCCCGCGCCACCTCCAGGTCCGCCTTGAGCGCTGAAAACCAAATAAACAAGAAAATCAAACAAGCGAACGACGAGGCGAATGGATCAAGGCAGAGGTACAGCAACCTTACCGTCAACCTCCTTCTCCAACCCGGCAACCCGGGCGGTGAGCTGGGAGACCAACTCGGAGGACGTCCGTCGAAGCACTCGTTCGGAGTCGGCCGCCTCGCGTGCCTTGGCCGCGTCCTCCTCCGCCTTCTCGGCTTTCTTCTCCGCCGCTTCGGCCCTCCTCTCCGCCTCCTCGGCCCTCTTTTCGGCGGCGGTCGCTCTCTCCTCTGCCCCGGCCAGCGCCAGCTTGGCCTGGTCGGCCTCCCGCATGGCCTGTGTGGCCTGCTCCACCACGGCCTGCCCCTCCTCATCAAGCCGAACTCGTTCGCTCTCTTGGAAGCGAATGCAGTTCGACTTGGCCCGACTCAACTTGGACAGTTCCTGAGACAATGAAGAGGGATAAGCAAAACAAAAGCGGGAAAAAGACTCTGCGAAAGAGTGAGGATGTACGCACCTGAGTCGGGGCCCCCATCGCCTTTATCGCGCGGAGCGCGGTCTCCAGAGCATAAATGGCTTGGCCCTGATTCTGGCCAAGCACGCCCCAGAGTTGCCGCTCCGCCGGCTCGTTGAGGACCCGCTCCTGTCCATCGGGCCCTTGGACGCGCAGGACATCGACGTCCGTGGGCGCACCCGAAGTCGACTGCGGCAGCGGAGGCGTGGTGGAGCTCAGACGAGGCCCCGACGGCCCGGACAGCGCGGAGCTGCCCGTCCCCGTCAACGCGGCGACCACTGGAGCCGCCTCTGCCGACGTGCTCGCCGCCGGTGCCACCATGCTTGCTGCCGGCGCCGCCATGCTCGCCGCCGGTGCCGCCATGCTTGCTGCCGGTGCCGCCGTGCTTGCCGCGGCGCCGCCACGCTTGCCGCCGGCGCCGCCGCGCTCGCCGCCGAGCCGAGCGCCGTCCCCAAAACCCCTGAGGACCGGAGCAGCTGCTTTCGTGGCAGGACCTGCAGCGGACCCCTGAAACAAAAGAGAGTTAGCGAACGAAATAAAGAAGTAAAAGAAACGCAGCGAAGTCAGGTACTAACCGGAATGGCTGACGCTTCGGGGTCGGGCCGGCGGACGACCCAGCCTCATCACGCGCCCTCTTGCCCGAGAGGGCACTCGCCGCCGCAGCCGTCGTCCCCGCAGAAGGCGCCATGGTCATCACCGCGGCGATCGCCTCCGAAACCGCCGTCGCGGGGACGGCGGCGGTCCCCGCCGACTCGGGCGAAGGTAGTCACCGCGACTGGCAGAGCCGAGGATGTCGCCGTCGCGGAGACGGCGGCAGCCGTTGCCACCACGGTCGCCACGGCTGGCGAAACTTCAGAAGCTGCCGTGGACGCCGCCGCGGTCGCCGCCGCCGCCACGGATGCCGAAGTCACCACGGCCGACGGGGCCGTGGGGGACGCCACGGTCGTCATCATCGCGGCGGGTGGCAGCGTGGTGATCATGATGGACGTGGTCGTGGGAGGGGCCGCGGTCGAGGCGCTCGTCGATGCCGTCGCCGCCGCGGCCACCGCCGAGCTCGTCGCCGCCGATGGCACGGTCACCACAACCGATGTCGTCGCGGCGGCCGATGCCATTAGTGGCCCTGCCATGGCCGTGGCCACGGGAAGCAATCTCGCGGGGGAGAGGGTGAGAGCCATGGAGGCGGGGGGAGCCGCCGGCCGCGAATAGCCTGCCGCGCCCCCACTGCCTGAAGCGCCGGCGACGTTGGGACCCGGCGAGCGATCACCCAGTCGATCCCAGTCGACCTGGGCGTCATCGTCGTCGTCGGCGCCGTCATCGCCGCCCTCGTCGTCACCGCCGTCGTCATCATCGTCGTCGTCGTCGTCCTCGGAGTCGGAGACCACGTCGCCTCGGCGGCGACGCCGTCTCTTCTCCTCTTCCCTCTTCACCCGCTTCGCCTTCTTGGCGTCCTCGCGGTCTTTGCGGGCCTTCTGCCGCTCCGCCTGCTCCCTGTTGCTCGCGCGGACGGCGTCGTAGACTTCGGGAAGAGGGGCGGCAGAAGGAAGGAAGGCGACGCCAGTCTAAATCCAAGAAAAAGTGTATAAGCGAAAAATCGGAAAAATCGAAACAACGCCGAATCGGGATCGAAACCAAACCGAAAAACTTACGAATTGTAGGGCCCCCTGCTCCGGAAGCATCGGCGGGTGGCCCGGGATCGGATAGTCAAAGCTATCCCAATCCGCCGCTGTCTTCCCCATCGCCTCCGAGAGCCGGGCCTTCAGCTCTCGGACGGAAATCCGCGGCTCCGCGTGGGGGTCCACCATGCAGGTCCCCTCCCACGCAAAGTCGCGGCCCATCTCCCACATGGGGAGGCGCCGGTCTTGGAGCGGCGCAAGCCTCCTGACGTGGTAGGCGCCAATGACCCCGACGCCCGCAACGCCGCCCCTCTTGAGTTTGTCGATCGTACCCAAGAGGTCGGCCAACTTCTTCTTGTCAGGGGCGGCCGGTCCCCAACCCCAGCACTCGGGCGCCTCTTCGATCAGGCGCCCGGTGAACTCCGGGAGCGGCGCGAGCGCGGTGTTCTTGAGGTAAAACCACCTCTCGTGCCAACCCTTGTTGGTGTCGGTGACGGGCATGGTGATGTACTCGCGGGCCCGGGTGCTCCGGAGCCGGAAGCTAGCACAGCCGATTGGGACGGCGCGCGGATTCCCTTCCGCGTCCTTCTTGGTCTGGAGCGCGAGGGTGAAGAAGTACTTGAAAAGGTGGAAATGGGGGCGAATCTTCAAAAAACCTTCGCACAAGGCGACGAAGGCGGAGATGTGCTGGATGGAGTTGGGGTTGAGGTGCTGCAGCTCCAACTTGTAGTGGTGAAGCAGGCCGCGGAGGAAGGGAAGAGGCGGCATGCCGAAGCCGCGCTCGTGGAAGGAGCGGAAGGAGACAATGTAGCCGTCCGGCGGCGACGGGATCCTCTCCTCCCCGGGTACCAGCCACTCCGCTCCGCGGTGAGAGGCATCAGGAGGCCGCGCGCAACCAGGGCATCGAGGCTCCCCTTGGTGCTGTTGGACCGGCTCCAATCCGCCATGGCGAATGCGGGCGAGGGACGCGGAGCGACGGCGAAACGAAGGGAGGTTGGAAAGCGAGCGAGGCGAGGAAGACGAAGCGGTTTGCGCAAAGGCGAGCGGCGGTGGATGCGAAAGGTCGCGAGAACCTGGTAAGACAAATGAGGTTGGGCTCATCCCCCTTTTTATAGTTATCGCGTTCACACGACGCATCGTTCCCCGCGCCTCCCCTGTTTCTCGATCTAACAGGTGCAGGTGCCTTAAAAACCGCCATCATGGCCCGCTCCACTACCGCACGAAGACAGATCGTGGCCTCGATCCGCGCGGAAGGAGAACCGTCGCGTCTCCACGACGCACGATGACGGCCCAGGCGGGCTTGGAATCCCGGCCGGGCCCACAGGTAATAAAGGCTAGGGGCTGAAAACGCCCCGACGGCCCAGTTTCCGGCCCAGGAGTTCGAAGGCCGGCCCCGCGAAAGGGTTCGAACGGCCGCTCCAGGACAAAACTAAGTGAGGGGCCACCAAAGAGGGGTCCCCAGCGACCGCAACCCGTACACCGTAGTACAATGGACCTCTGACGGTAGCGTCCGAGTCCGAGTCTAAAAAACCTCGACCTTGATCTCCCATCGAGGGAGGGCATCGAGCCCACTGACTCCGAGCGAAAGGAGTCGGCGATCGAAAAAGGCAGGAACTCGGATCTTAATGAGGCCGACTCCAGCTAGTCTCAATCGGATCCCCGCGAAGGGCAAGCCGAGGCCTTCACTCGGACACACCCGTTTGCAGCTTAAACGAGCACCACGCATCGAACCATCGAGGAATGACGTGGCCGGCTCATGCGTGTCCCGTCTTATCGTAAAGACGCGCGGGTACGGACAAAACAAAAAGACGAAACGACCCTCGGACGGATCCGCGCATCGAGCGAGGACTCGGGGGCTCGCATTCGCAAACAATGACCTACTGCGTGGTCTCGGGAAAACCTTTTCTGTCACCCTCGGCACAAGTAAACCACTTGTACCGAGGCTCGGGGGCTACACCCGGCGGGTGCGCTCGCGCGCACCCACCGGTAGGAGTAGTACGAAAATACCCTCGGAAAGACAACGACAAGCCTCGACGGCGACCACGACCCCCGGCCGCCGCCCAGGCTCGGGGGCTACTGACGGATACCCAAATCAGGGTATCCTGATCTAGGATACTTAATTCTGCTAACCGTCTAAGCTTAATTGTGTAGGGCCCACAGGAACAGGCACACGACAACAGAGCGCTCGAGGGGCCCACGGCCGACCCCGAGGGCACATACAAGTTCCGCCTCGCCCGACCCCCAGTCGGGCGGGCCCACGACTTCCGCCCCGCCCGACCCCGAGTCGGGTGGGGTCCACAGACTCCGCCTCGCCCGACCCCCAGTCGGGCGGGCCCACGACTTCCGCCCCGCCCGACCCCGAGTCGGGTGGGGTCCACAGACTCCGCCTCGCCCGACTCCCAGTCGGGCGGACCCACAAGCCACGCTTCGCCCGACCCCGAGTTGGGAGACTTCGTCGAGAAGATTTTTCCTCTGGCAAGGAGGACAGGCATTTACGACGAGTAGCTGGGGAGCCTTAACTCTACCCAGCAACTCATATACTTGCAGGCACGCGATCTGACCTGCACAGTGACACCCGTCCCATCTCGCGGCGCCGCCTGACACCTCGAGTACAGCAGCGGGATGGCTACGGCATCATCATCACCCTGAACAGGGACGAAGACCGGACCGGCGACAAGACGGCCGCGACAGTCTGGGTTGACATCTCGACCACCTGCCCGGCGACCAGGCTGACAGGACGCCGCCTGACTAGAGCCACAGTAGCGGCTAGGGATCAGACTAGTGCGGCGCGTAGCCGCGCTGCCCACAACCCGAAAGCCCTGTTCCCATTTGTAAACCGGCTCACTCCTTGACTATAAAAGGAGAGCTGGGTGCATGAGGAGGGGAGATCCCCGAAGAGATACAACACACACAGACATAGAGATACACACGAAGAGGCTTGGAGTCTTTCTCCTCCCTCGCCAACACTTGTAACTCCCCTCTGCAAGTCGAAACACGAACTACCCACGAACTGGACGTAGGGCATCGATTGCCTGAACCAGTATAAACCTTGCCTCTCTCGCAAAACCCTCGCCATCATAGAAGATTGTTAGGCGCCGTAGTTACAAATTTACTTGTCGGCCGGTTTCTTAACACCGACAGTACGTTTCCTTTCGGTTTGCGCAATTCTGCTGACACAATTCTTTGAGGAGATGTGCGGGATCTGCTAGCTGCAGAAGAGGACACGTCGTTCAACCTGGTTGCTTGCATCCAGGAAGAGCATATGGACACCTACGAGCCCTCAATCTGGGATTCTATGTACCAGACTATGGATCAAGAAGCCAACTCTGGTTACAGTTCGGGTGATTCATCTTCACCCATGCCATACGAGTGCTTCACCGTAATTGGTGATCTGACCGCTCAAAATGGCAACAGGGCTGACCTACCTCAACCCCCACCAGGAGGACCGCCACCAACAGCTAACGCCGCCACTCCTACCCCAGCAGTTATGACTCCAGCCAACAAAGCAGCTGCGGCAGCCTTAGCAACAATGACGGGCGTCCCTGGCCACACCACTGAGACCCCTGCTGCAGCAGCGGCTCGGGCTCATGAACGTCGAACCGACAATCAAGGTGCCCTTGGCACAATACCTGAACAAGAAGAGAACCCAGATGACTACACCTGCTCACCTCGAAGCAGAGGCAACGACAGGTCTCACGACCTCCAACGCTCTCTCTTCTTTGATGTCAATGGTCATCAAGCTTTTCGGACTCCGGAGCAAAACATGGTTGCCAACAGAACCATCCTCGACCAGGTCGAGGCGGCCATACACGAAACAAATTTCTCACCGGCTGCCCTTACACCTTTGCTTGACAAGGCCAAGTGCTATGCCAAAGCTGCAGCCCTCTTGAAGAGTCAAACTCCTTCTCGGGCTCCCAGCTCATCAACATCCAACAGAAGGCGCAGGCTCTTGGAACACCCAAGCGCTGACCTGCAATGCCAGCCAACTCCAGCAGCTGTCGATGCACCTCCCTGGCCAAGTCTTGACCGCCAGGTTGTAGCTCGACCCGGTTTTGATGCTCGCCAAGACATCAATGCCATACGTCGCCAGAGATCAGAAGACCGAGAGCGTGCTCGACAAGATGACTACGATCGATTCGGTGTCAGACAGTCACCCAGACGGCGGCCACCTGGAAGATCTCATTCACCGCCACGTCGCTCTGTCGACCGTTCACCCACGCCTCCGGCACGGTCACCACCCAGGAGAACTCCGTCTAGGGACACACCCCCTTTTGAGGCTCCCCGACGAGAACATCGCCGACAAGAGGAAGAGCGCGACCAGAACGGCGGGCACCGTGACGACCGACGCCGCGATAATGACAGGCACCTAGATGATCGGCACCGAGAAGATCGACGGGAGAACAAACAGCGCCAGGACGGTCGCCACCTTGAAGACGTCAATCAAGAAAGAGGTCACCCTGACGACGATCGATACTACGATGATCGTCGCCGACACTGCGACCACGACAGACGACGCCACGAGAAAGAATGACAAGACACACCTCCACGGCGTGATTGCACCCCGCGAGAGAATCACCATCAGTCGGATGACGATTCAGTCGACATCGATGGTCTGCAAGCTCTCACTCACCGGCTCCGCAACTCGGCACGTTTTCCCAAGTCGATGCGCCTGCCGGGCGTCGAGAAATATGACGGGAAGGGAGACCCAGCCGAATGGTTAAACACCTACTCCCTCGCCGTCCACATCGCAGGACGTAACAAAGCTGTCATGGCTTGTTATCTCTCCATCATGCTAGCTTCACCATTGAGACGCTGGCTGGCTAACCTGCCTCCCGGGTCCATCAACTCCTAGGACGAGCTCCGCCACACAGTCAATGACACATACAGGCCAAGGGCCCAAAGACCTGCCAAGAGCAGGGACCTCAAGATGGTCAAACAGAAGGAGGGCGAGTCCCTCTGAGACTTCATTCAACACTTCTCGCAGAAGAAGAACGAGATACCAAGCATCGCAGAGACAGAGGTCATTTCGGCCTTTGTAGACGGATGCACGGATCAGCCCTTGCTCCATAAAATGGGTCAAAGCTATCCCGGCTCTGTTAGAGAGATGCTGGCCTTAGCCGACTCATATGCGGCAGGAAATGAACTGTGCACAAAACGCGACAAAGATGCTTACCACGACGGAAAAAGCAAGTCGGACAGGCCCAAAGCATCAAGCTCAAAGGACAAGAAGCGCAAAGGCGACGACTTGGTTGCCTTTGCTGACAAGTCCAAGTATCAGAAGCAGCGTGGGCTGAGAGAACCCACGAACTATGAACAGTTCCTCGACGAGCCTTGCATCTTTCACGGAGGACCTAAGAGCTCACATAAGCTCCGTGACTGCATGAAGCTCAAAGGCCTCATGACCTACACCAACAAAAGAGCGGAGGACAACGCGAAACCTGAAGATGGCGACGACCAAGATGGCTACCAAGAACCCAAGCAATGCCTCCACATCTTCGGTGGTCCTGACGCCTATGAGTCCAAAAGAAAACAGAAGCTCACCAGCAGGGATGTCAACACGGTCTCGGTTGATACACCCCAGTACTTTCGATGGTCTGAGGTGCCCATGACCTTTGACCGACGTGATCACCCGGATCACATCCCCAAGCCAGGCAGATACCCATTGATCCTTTCTCCGATCATTGATGGGATCCAGCTGAGCAAAGTCTTCATCGACGGCGGGAGCGCCCTTGACATCTTATTTGTTAAAACACTCGATGATATGAAGATTCCACGATCCAGCATTCAGCCGAGTAATTCTCCCTTCCATGGGATTATTCCGGGCACTTTTGCTTTGCCACTCGGCCAAATAACTCTCCCTGTTCAGTTCAGAAACCCCAATAATTACATAAGGGAGTTTATATGCTTCCAGGTAGCCAACTTCGAGTCAGCATACCATGCCATCATTGGCAGCCAGCCTTGGCCAAATTCATGGCTATTCCGAACTATACTTACTTAGTTCTGAAAATGCCCTCACCTAAGGGGGTCCTTACCCTCCGTGCAGACGTCAAGCTCTCCTACGCTTGCGAAGCCGAGTCACTTCAGCTAGCCGCTACACAGGAAGCAGAACTCAGCAGGTCCATGATCAATTTGGAGGTGAACACTAGTAACGTTGATGACTCGGTCCCTTCTAAGAAGGCTTCCAAGTCCAGCATCCAACCATCTGATCTCGAGTCCAAGAAGATCGCTCTTGACCCGAGTGACCCGTCGAAAACGGCAAACATCAGGACAACTCTGTATGACAAATAGGAACTCACGTTCGTCAATTTCCTATGGGATAACATTAACGTTTTCGCCTGGAGGCCCTCCGACATGCCAGGAGTCCCCAGGGAAATTGCCGAGCATCCTCTACACGTCGACCCGACGGCCAAACCCATCAAGCAACGCTTACGATGTTTCACCCCAGATCGCAAAGATGCTATTAGGAACGATGTAACTAAGCTTTTAGCAGCCGGCTTTATCAAGGAGGTGTTTCACCCCGACTGGCTCGCTAATCATGTTTTAGTTAGGAAGAAGAATAAGCAATGGCGCATGTGTGTTGATTACGCAGATCTCAATAGGTTTTGCCCCAAAGATCCTTTCGGGCTCCCTAGGATAGATCAAGTTGTAGACTCCACCGCTGGTTGCCAATTATTGAGTTTTCTTGATTGCTACTCTGGCTACCACCAAATCCGACTCAAAGAGGAGGATTGTCTTAAAACGTCCTTTATCACTCCCTTTGGCGCTTATTGTTACCTAACAATGCCTTTCGGCCTTAAGAACGCGGCAACAACATACCAACGTTGCATCCAGAGATGCCTAGCCCGCCTCCTTGAACAGCGTAAAGTCGAGGCGTACATCGACGACGTGGTCATCAAGACCAAAAACAAAGACGACCTCATTGAAGACATTCGAGCTACTTTCGAATGGTTGTGAGAGTTCAAAATGAAGCTCAACCCGGACAAGTGCGTCTTCGGCGTCCCGTCAGGCAAATTACTCGGCTATATCCTCACCCACCGCGGCATCGAGGCTAATCCCGAGAAAGTTGAGACAATACTCAAGATGCCAATCCCGCAATGTCAGAGTGACGTCCAAAAGCTGTCAGGGTGTATGGCCGCTCTAAGTCGTTTCATCTCACGAGTCAGCAAAAAAGGCCTGCCATTCTTCAGACTCCTCAAGAAACAAGACAAATTTGTGTGGGATGAGAAAGCTCTGAACGCTTTCATTCAGTTGAAAGAGTGTCTGAGTGCACCCCCGACTCTGGTCCCTCCCGATCCTCACGAGCCTCTACTCCTCTACGTAGTAGCAACAACTCACGTAGTCAGCGCTGCCCTGGTCGTAGAACGAGAAGAAGTTAGTCAAGTACAGAAAGTCCAGAGACTAGTATATTTTGTCAGTGAAGTCCTGTCCGACTCAAAGGTCAGGTATTCTCATATTCATAAGATCACCTATGGGTTGCTCATGGTCTCCCGTAAACTGATCCATTATTTTCAAGATCACCCAATTACCATGATAACTGGTCATGGCATTGGGGATGTTCTCAAAAATAAACAGTCAACCGGCAAAATAGCAAAGTGGGCCATTGAGCTGAGTACATACAACGTAACCTTCAAGCCCCAGACGGCAGTTAAAGGATAAGCTCTCGCCGACTTCGTAGCCGAGTATACTGAAACACAGGTCCCTGTTGACGGTCGTTACGGCACGATTTTGACCGTCAAATACCTGCACAAATGGAATCAAAGTAAACACCAAACATAGTGGTAGGAGTTTATTACTAACGATTTCCACGAGTGTTGGTGAATTTATGGGTGCAGGTGCAATCAAGATGAATCCTATACAAACCCGAGGGAAAAGAGGCCCAAAACTCCAAATCCTGGAAACACAGTTTTTCCCGGAATAAAGATATCTTCCAAGGGCCCAATAACCGAGAGAAATACTCAAGTCTACCCATAGCACTCGGGACCAAGGTCAAGGAACAGAGGGGAGGCCACCTGCCAAGGCCCAGCCCAGGTGGGGCCAGCCACAGGTCGGCCGACCCCCCCTAGCTGGGTCGGCCGACCCCCCCCCTAAAGCCCATTGAGGCCCACTCTTCTATGGCGGTTCGCAACCGACGTTGCAATGTCGGTTCCCCCTGCAATCAATGATACCACCTCGCGGAACCGACTCAATTCCACCGACCTTGGAGGCTATATAATAAGGGGTACCCCCCTCCTCTCAAGACACAACAAGACAACACACATTGACACCAAGAGGAATCCAATCTCTAGCATTAGATTAGTCTCTAGGCTGTAGAGGATTAGAGGGGAGAGTTTGGTAAAGGAGAGGGCTGTCCTCCCTTTGTTAGGACTTAGCCCAATCTTGTATCTTGAGGATACTTGCTAATAATATATCGTTCGTTCGTTGTTCGTTCATCGTTCGTTCGTCGTTCATCTCATATTAAGTAAGTATCAAGGTCCACCCCAATAGAATTATCTTCTTTATTCCTCATGCCTTATGATTGTACTAGTATGATAGCCATGTGCTTTCTATGTGGTTGTTATCTAGTCATGATTGGTTGCTTCATGCTTGACATGTCTTTATTCATTCGTTTATGTCCTTACACTCGATTCATGCATGAAGTGGTGAGACATGCTCGGGCCCATGACTTGTTAATCCGTAGGGTTAGAGTTATGTGCGATATAGATCGTAGCTTGTTAATCCGCAGGGTTAGAGTTACGCATGTCTCACCCATTGACTTGATGATCCGTAGGGTCAGAGTCATGCATGTTCTAGCACTTGATCTGTTGATCCGTCGGGTCAGGATTATGTGTACTCTTATTCCCGACTTGATGATCCGAAGGGTCAAAGTCCCGTGGGAATCGAGAGTACTGTTTAGCAATGTAAGCGTGGTGCTTAGGTTGATAAACAGCTTTGAGTGTTTGGTTGTCTGCTTGAACAAGAGAAGGTCTGGCAGCGAGGACTTAATTGCCTTGCTGTCACGTGACCCTAGGACTGGCATAGGGACTTAATAGCCCTAGTGTCACGTGTCCTGGTAGAGGGTTGCCGGTAGGTGGTGACAGCCCTGCTGTGCCTAATCCTCTTTGTTCTACGGTAGATAGCCTTGATTACCTGGTAGAAGGAATGCCGGTAGGTGGTGACAGCCCTGCTGGTTACCCCCCTTATTCCAGGTTGACATAGAGCTTAGACTTGTATGTGTTGCATGAGCAGGAATATAAGAAGTACATAAGGACCCATCTCGGCTCTCTTCTTAACCCCGCTTAGCCTAGGCTTAGTTCTAGTGTTAGATTGGATTGCTCTGGTTGTGTTGTCACTACTACCCCTTATTATTATCCTTACCCCTGTTTAGACCTTGGTATATTATTAGTTATTTGATTATGAACTTTGCTATCTCGTAAACCACCGCCTTCCCTGTGGAAAATACGATACCCTTGAATACTCACGGGTGAAGTGCTACAACGGTATTCTCCGTACGCTTGCGGATTTATCTGTGACCGTAAGAAATACCAACAAGCATTTCTGGCGCCGTTGCCGGGGAAGGCACTGGTTGAAGAGTCACTAGCATTGTTTATAATTATATTTCTTTTAATTACCACTGTCTAGATAGGTCTACCTTTGCTTTGTTTTCTCTTTATGTGAAAAACAGGGTAGTGTACCTCTGGCATTGACCTATCGAGGCAATACACAGAAAATCAAGAAGTAATCTTGAGACGAACAGAACCGCGAGTCACCCATCCTCAAGAATACTCTTCACAGTCAAGCCAGCTACACCCGCACCATCAAGCTCAACACCAATGGGTCAAAAGTTTTCCCACGAATACCCCGCAGCTACATCCACACCATCAAGCTCAACGCCAATGGCTGAAAAGTTATTCCAAGAATACTCCGATGCCGTTGTTGACCGTATGGCACTTGGGCCACACGTCAGCACTGGAGACGGAAACTTCAGACCTAGAGCCAGCCAAATCTACATGGTGCAGGCCAATCCATTCCATGGAACGGCCAACGAGGACGCAAGCACCCATCTTCGAAAATTCCTGAAGGTTTGCAAAACTTTGTCCATCAAGGGAGTCAACCAAGATGTCATCCGACTTCGTCTATTTCCCTATTCTCTTGTGGGGGAAGTAAGACAATGGTTCTATGCCAACCCAAGTGTTGCGACTACTTGGAATGATTGCTCTGAAGCGTTCCTCGAGAAATACTCTCCAAGAGGCAAAGCCTATGCCCTTCATGTACAGACTCCAAACTTTTGGAGAGCACAAGAAGAATCCATTCCTAAAGCATGGGAGAAACTTCAAGATTATTTGACAACATGCCCTGATCGTGGAATGGATGATTGGACAATATTGATCAATTTCTACCACGGGTTGACACAACCAGCTCGTGACTATCTTGATTCTCGTGCCGAGGGGAGCATCTTCTCACTTACCGCCGTGGAAGCAACAAAATTAGTTGAGAAGGTAGCTATCGGTGAGGGGTGGAGACCACACCCTCAACAGAAAGAGAAGCCTTCCAACATCACCCTAGAAGGGAAGCACAAGGGGATAAGGCTTCGCACAAGTGCTTTGAAAAGACAGCTACAACCCCAACACGAGAAGTTGTTTGCATCCTCATCTCCGGGATCAAGCACCAAGTCGCCAAGCTAAAAGCAATGGAGAGAAGTCTTGCTCATTGGACTTAAAACGATGATGCCCTTGCCAAAGGTAAATTGGTAGTTACCTCATATTTGATTTCCATTTCCACATGCATATTTGAATTCCCTCAATTTCATTCATGCATTTCACTTGCATATTTGAATTCTCCCTCGACATACATTTCCATTGTTTGCATGTTTGAATCTTTCCGACTTTTGTTTGGGATTTTTCAAACCACATTACATTTACAAAAATTTCTTTATTTTTGAAAATGAGTTTGAGGCAATCTTTTTTATGGAGAATGTTTTGAGCAAAATTTTGGAGGAATTTTTGGCACAACTCCCTCTGGCTTTCCAACACATAGCCATCATGAGGTTGTCAACCAAAATTGGACTTCATTTCATTATATTTGTTTCCAGAGTGCTTGGTGCCTTCACTTTTCATTCCACTCAAGCACTCTTTTCCAAAATTCTTACTCTTGCATTTCCCGAGAATTTTCATTGTTTGCCCCAAGTTCAAGAACAAGATCTCCTTGAAAAAAAAATATAAAAAATCTGAGAGAATAAATTTGGTAAAATTTAACTAGAGCCAACCTTTTGGAAAATCCTTTGAGCAAAAGTTTTGATGGAATTTTGGCACAGCCCCCTTGACTTTAAAGCATATAGCCATTGTGGGGCTGTTGACCAAGTTGAACTTCATTTCTTTTTATTTGGATGCAAGGGTGTTTGGATTCTTCAAATTCATCCCTTTCGTACTCAAGCACCCTTAAAACAAAATTCTTGCTCTCGCATTTCCCCAATTTTCCATGATGTTTTGTCTCAAGTTTAAGAAAAATATTTTCTCTTTTTCTTTAGTTCTCTTATTTGCATAGTTGGAGTCTTTCAAAAATAAACTTCTTCGATCTTCAGTCGTCTCCAACTCTTCTTTTTCTTTTTTTTCGAAAATCATTCTCAAAGAGAGATAATTTTGAGACAAACCCTTTTGGCTTTTCGTCTCGAAGTTAAGAAAAAGATTTCCCTTTCTGTTCTTTTCTATTTGTTCAATAAATTGAGTTGCGATAAAAAAGACATCCTTGCAAAGGCAACCGACGGGAAATCCATTTGGTTTTCACTAACGTAACCCGTGCTCGAGTTCGCTTTTGTGTTCTTGCTCTTATGTGCAGACAGGATAAAGGCCAAAAATCAGCTCATCAACACGTTGAAGAAGGCGACAAGTTCAAACACAAGTCACCCCCGACGTGACACGTACTCGTCCCCCTCCATTGAGCTCATGCCTAATGTGAGAAGATTGGCATGAAGAGCCTCACGAAGATCCCATGGAGGAGGACCATGATGAAAACAACACGTCAAGACTCCTCTTCGACACCAACCTTGTCTTGGTGTGCGAAAAGAAGGTACAAGCCTACAACTTCAATTCGAAATCTCTGCACAACGAAGGTATGACCACATTCTTTGCTAATAATTGGAAGCCCAAGGGTGATATGGTTCTTGTTCGTGTGGATGAGTATGGCTCCCACCTACTTACCATATGATTTTCCATGCATCCTTGTAGTAGTTAGGCAATGGTACTACCCTTCGGTTCTTCCATAGGGAGTATCACCCTTCATGCACACATCCTTGCTTTCTACTAGGCTTTCATAAGCATTGCTTGTCAGACTTTGAGCCTACAACTCCTGATCTTCACAAGCATGCTCTTTGGCAATGAATCATATCCCTTCTTGTGCTTGATACATGGTTGGCTTGCCATGACTTGTGTTCCTCAAAGCAATCATAGACATATCTGTACGAGGAATGAGCTTAGAATCCTCTTGTCGGTGCTAAGAAACCGGCCGACAAGTAAATTTGTAACTACGGCGCCTAACGATCTTCTATGATGGCGAGGGTTTTGCGAGAGAGGCGAGATGTATACTGGTTCAGGCAATCGATGCCCTACGTCCAGTTCGTGGGTGGTTCGTGTTCCGACTTGCAGAGGGGAGCTACAAGTGTTGACGAGGGAGGAGAAAAACTCCAAGCCTCTTCGTGTGTATTTCTATGTCTGTGTTCGTCTATCTATCCGGGGATCCGATCCCCTCGCCTCATGCACCCAGCTCTCCTTTTATAGTCAAGGAGTGAGCCGGTTTACAAATGGGAACGGGGCTTTCGAGTTGTGGGCTAGCGCGGCTACACGCCGCACTAGTCTGCACCCTAGCTGCCACTGTGGCCCTAGTCAGGCGGCGTCCTGTCCGCCCGGTCGCCGGGCAGGTGGTCGAGATGTCAACCCAGACTGTCGCGGCCGTCTTGTCGCCGGTCCGGTCTTCGTCCCTGTTCAGGGTGATGATGATGTCGTAGCCGTCCCGCTGCTGTACTCGAGGTGTCAGGCGGCGCCGCGAGATGGGACGGGTGCCACTGTGCGGGTCACATCGCGTGCCTGCAAGTATATGAGTTGCTGGGTAGAGTTAAGGCTCCCCAGCTACT
This sequence comes from Eragrostis curvula, assembly GCA_007726485.1. NCBI lineage: Eukaryota > Viridiplantae > Streptophyta > Magnoliopsida > Poales > Poaceae > Eragrostis > Eragrostis curvula. The sequence continues at coordinate 16,996,545 of CM017440.1, read as the reverse complement.
CGTCGTAAATGCTTGTCCTCCTTGTCAGAGGAAAATCTTCTCGACGAAGTCTCCCAACTCGGGGTCGGGCGAAGCGCGGCTTGTGGGCCCGCCCGACTGGGGGTCGGGCGAGGCGGAAGTTCGGGGCCCCACCCGACTTGGGGTCGGCCGGGGCGGAAGTCGTGGGCCCGCCCGATTGGGGGTCGGTCGAGGCGGAGTTCGTGACCCCACCCGACTCGGGGTCGGGCGGGGCGGAAGTCGTGGGCCCGCCCGACTGGGGGTCGGGCGAGGCGGAACTTGTATGTGCCCTCGGGGTCGGCCGTGGGCCCCTCGAGCGCTCTGTTGTTATGCACCTATTCCTGTGGGCCCTACACAATTAAGCTGAGACGGTTAGCGGGATTAAGTATCCTAGATCAGGATACCCTGGTTTGGGTATCCGTCACCTCTTGCCATGGTTAACAATATCAAAATCCCTCCTATGCAATGCATGAATGGTTAGAACTTTCCAAGCAATTTGGACTTCTTGAGTGCACCTCGTTGTTTTCTCATATCATTCGTGGAGTTGGGGCTTACATTGTTTCGAGTTTTCATATCACTAAGCCCCAAGTTGTTTTTAATCAACGAGGATTATCTTGCCCGTGGTCACACTCAATCTTAGTCCACATGACTTGCTTGTGCCTTTCTTCCTCGGCTGTACAAATGAGGTCCGGTCATCTAACCCGGGACCTTGTTTGTATGTGCTCCGAGAGCTAACCATGCCTCTCCAAGTTGGATGAAGATTGCTTGCAGGAGTAGTGTTTCTGGCAGGATTCTCAAGAGCTGAATAAGAATTGCAGCCATGCGAGTGCCACCACCGTTGTGACACTTAGTGGCAGCAAAATATGGAAGACAAGATCGCCACTTCACAGCCACGCTGCTCAAAAACCCAAAATGACTGTATGGCCTACTACCACAACCACTTGGGGGTCAACCCCCAAGCAAGGGCCGAGAGCAAAGAACAAGTGTGGGGGGAGGTTCACTCCCCCCCACAAAGGTAACTTATATCGCAACTTGTATCCTTTTTCTTCTACCTTGAAAATGTCAAAATAAAATAAAAATTATAAAACTATAATCAATAATTTAATAAATAAGTAAGCTAGGTGCTTCTTCTCTCTTTTCTTTCATAAGGCACCTAGAGTTTAATTCAATAAATCAAGGCTCCCCGGTCTTTAACCCCGGTAGAGTCCTCTTTGTCTTCACTTTATTTTTGTTTGTTTTGAATAAATAAAGCAAGTACAAGAACAAGTGTGGGGGGAGATCTCTCGAGTTCTTCATCACGCACACATTCGAGATCTCCCCCCACCAACATGATGCACAACCTCGCACTAAATCGACACGTAAAACAGTGGAGCCACCGGGACAAGAAAACAAATTTGGGTCGAACCTTTGTTTCGATCAAACATCCCATGGTCCACTTGGCCTCCACTTCACCTAAGGCGACGGTTTGCGCATCCTCTCTACTCCATCTCCCCAATTCATGAGTTAAAATAATCTTTTGAGTCAATCACTAAAATTTAACTCAAGAATAAAATGAACTTTGTTGTTCCCTCAACATACATGCTTCTAGTTGGTTGGCCTGCATACTCTTTATTCCTCGCATCATACACCTGTTGCTTGTGAACACCAATCTCATAGGAACCCTTGTTTATCTAAGTTGTTGGTGAATGTGATATGGTTGGATGAGATGAATCATGCTTCTTCTGCATAGAGTGCTTGGGAATTTATCTTGCAAAAATTTAAAATCTATAACTCTATGCTCCTCGATGATCTTATATTCCTACTAAAGACATATGTTGACTACTTTGGAAAACCTACACACATATGCTGCTTGTCATTACATTGAGCTTTATCAAAATTGTGTGACCCTAGTGAGAAACTTGTCATACCCTCTTGATCAAGATCACGTACACTCCACCTCACGTGCTGAACTTCTACACTGGAAGTTAAGCAATACCACCATCCATCCACCAAAATAAGTACTCCACAAAAGCATTGTTACCTTTCTCTCTCTCTAATTATCATTGGAGACATGGCTATGCAAAAGAAAGAATAATCCCTGCTCATACAAAAGTAGAGCATGATGAAAAAAAAAAGAGAAGGGATAATGTCGAAAAAAAAAAAGAGAAAGAAAGAATCATAGCCATGTCCTCCTCAAACATTCAAAAAGAGAAAGAGAGAAGGAACGCAAAAAAAGGAGTACAATTTCCACCACACCACCCTCATACACACTTGCACATCTTGATCAAGGTTGTATGACTTGCATTCTCCATGGATCCACCCTTTTGGTTCGGCAAAATATGTGATACAAGTATGCCTCTCTTTCATTCCCTACCAAGCTCCACATAAAGCCTTTTGTAGAAGTAGGATGAAAAGAGGCAAATCCAATGCCTTGGTAAGGAACCATACACATTGAGCGATTTGAGAGTGATCATTTGAGGAGTATGAGCTATGTTTTTATTTTTGAAAATTCTATCAAAAACCCAAGTTACTCAACAGAGGGGTATTGATGACTTGAATCAAGACCGTTCCATTCCTCAACCGCCCAAGATAGCATGTTAGCCACTTCAAAGTTCACAGGTGCAGTTATGGCTTGGAATAACTTGTATGCTAGCATCATACCATTGGAAGTCATGTTTTATCTTAATCTTCCACCTTCACTCGAGGACGAGCAAAGGCTCAAGTGTGGGGGTCTTGTTGACGGTCGTTACGGCACGATTTTGACCGTCAAATACCTGCACAAATGGAATCAAAGTAAACACCAAACATAGTGTAGGAGTTTATTACTAACGATTTCCATGAGTGTTGGTGAATTTATGGGTGCAGGTGCAATCAAGATGAATCCTATACAAACCCGAGGGAAAAGAGGCCCAAAACTCCAAATCCTGGAAACATAGTTTTTCCCGGAATAAAGATATCTTCCAAGGGCCCAATAACCGAGAGAACTACTCAAGTCTACCCATAGCACTCGGGACCAAGGTCAAGGAACAGAGGGGAGGCCACCTGCCAAGGCCCAGCCCAGGTGGGGCCAGCCACAGGTCGGCCGACCCCCCCTAGCTGGGTCGGCCGACCCCCCCTAAAGCCCATTGAGGCCCACTCTTCTATGGCGGTTCGCAACCGACGTTGCAATGTCGGTTCCCCCTGCAATCAATGATACCACCTCGCGGAACCGACTCAATTCCACCGACCTTGGAGGCTATATAATAAGGGGTACCCCCCTCCTCTCAAGACACAACAAGACAACACACATTGACACCAAGAGGAATCCAATCTCTAGCATTAGATTAGTCTCTAGGCTGTAGAGGATTAGAGGGGAGAGTTTGGTAGAGGAGAGGGCTGTCCTCCCTTTGTTAGGACTTAGCCCAATCTTGTATCTTGAGGATACTTGCTAATAATATATCGTTCGTTCGTTGTTCGTTCATCGTTCGTTCGTCGTTCATCTCATATTAAGTAAGTATCAAGGTCCACCCCAATAGAATTATCTTCTTTATTCCTCATGCCTTATGATTGTACTAGTATGATAGCCATGTGCTTTCTATGTGGTTGTTATCTAGTCATGATTGGTTGCTTCATGCTTGACATGTCTTTATTCATTCATTTATGTCCTTACACTCGATTCATGCATGAAGTGGTGAGACATGCTCGGGCCCATGACTTGTTAATCCGTAGGGTTAGAGTTATGTGCGATATAGATCGTAGCTTGTTAATCCGCAGGGTTAGAGTTACGCATGTCTCACCCATTGACTTGATGATCCGTAGGGTCAGAGTCATGCATGTTCTAGCACTTGATCTGTTGATCCGTCGGGTCAGGATTATGTGTACTCTTATTCCCGACTTGATGATCCGAAGGGTCAAAGTCCCGTGGGAATCGAGAGTACTGTTTAGCAATGTAAGCGTGGTGCTTAGGTTGATAAACAGCTTTGAGTGTTTGGTTGTCTGCTTGAACAAGAGAAGGTCTGGCAGCGAGGACTTAATTGCCTTGCTGTCACGTGACCCTAGGACTGGCATAGGGACTTAATAGCCCTAGTGTCACGTGTTCTGGTAGAGGGTTGCCGGTAGGTGGTGACAGCCCTGCTGTGCCTAATCCTCTTTGTTCTACGGTAGATAGCCTTGATTACCTGGTAGAAGGAATGCCGGTAGGTGGTGACAGCCCTGCTGGTTACCCCCCTTGTTCCAGGTTGACATAGAGCTTAGACTTGTATGTGTTGCATGAGCAGGAATATAAGAAGTACATAAGGACCCATCTCGGCTCTCTTCTTAACCCCGCTTAGCCTAGGCTTAGTTCTAGTGTTAGATTGGATTGCTCTGGTTGTGTTGTCACTACTACCCCTTATTATTATCCTTACCCCTGTTTAGACTTTGGTATATTATTAGTTATGTGATTATGAACTTTGCTATCTCGTAAACCACCGCCTTCCCTGTGGAAAATACGATACCCTTGAATACTCACGGGTGAAGTGCTACAACGGTATTCTCCGTACGCTTGCGGATTTATCTGTGACCGTAAGAAATACCAACAAGCATTTCTGGCGCCGTTGCCGAGGAAGGCACTGGTTGAAGAGTCACTAGCATTGTTTATAATTATATTTCTTTTAATTACCACTGTCTAGATAGGTCTACCTTTGCTTTGTTTTCTCTTTATGTGAAAACAGGGTAGTGTACCTCTGGCATTGACCTATCGAGGCAATACACAGAAAATCAAGAAGTAATCTTGAGAAGTAATCTTGAAGCTCCACCAAAGCAACCTCTGCGGCCGCAGCCTGATGCAGAAGAAGCCATAGCTGTAGACATCCTCGAGAACCTGGAAGAAGAAGACTAGCGACTCCCGTTTCTTGACTTTATACAACACGGGAAGCTTCCCGGCAAAAAGGAGGAGTATGAAACCCTCTTTAGGAGGAGCAAGGCATATAAAGTCATCAACGGCGAGTTATTCCAAAAAAGCACCGACAGAAGAGACGTCGAAGGACTCGATATCTACATGAAGTGCATTACTCGGAAAGATAGCCAGCAACTTCTCCAGGACATTCACTCGGGCGCATGTGGCAATCACGCAGGTTCCTGTACCCTTGTTGGTAAAGCCTATCAACAAGGATTCTACTGGCCGACAGCGGTCACCGACGCTATCAGTCTCGTCCAAAAATGTCAAGGTTGTCAGTTTTATGCTTGGCAAATACATGCTCCAGCTCAAGCATTACAAACCATACCTCCAACATGGACTTTTGCGATCAGGGGGCTTGACATGGTTGGACCTATGAAAAAAGCCCAATGCGGATTCACCCATCTCCTGGTTATGGTGGACAAGTTCATCAAGTGGATCGAAGCAGTGCCGATACGTGACCTAAGTGCCTCCCGGACAATTGACTTTGTCAAAGACATAGTATTCAGGTTTGGCGTCCCTAACAGGATCATCACCGACGACGGCGCCAATTTCAAGAATAAAGAGTTTAACACATTCTGTGAGGATGTCGGCATCAAACTGTGCCACGCCTCCACCTACCACCCTGAAAGCAATGGATAAGTTGAACGAGCCAATGGTATGGTCCTACAAGGACTGAAACCTCGCTTGTATAACCGACTTAAGTCATATGCTTCCAGGTGGGTTCAGGAACTACCGGCAGTACTATGGGCGCTTAGGACCACCCCTACTCGCCCTATGGGACAGTCGTCTTTCTTCCTGGTCTACGGAACAGAAGCCGTTCTTCCTTCTGAACTCGAATTCGGTTCTCCTCGAGTAACCAACTACCAGGAGGAGCCATCTGATGAACAGCTAACCCAATCTATTGACCAGCTTGAAGAATTGCGAGAGGACGCGTCCCGAAGGTCGACAACATACCTACAGAAGCTGAGACGCTACCACCAAAGAAGAGTTCTGATCGAGCCTTTTCAGTAGGTGACTTAGTCCTCAAGAAAATTCAATCTACTGAAGGCCGACACAAACTCTCACCTGTTTGGGAAGGACCCTTCATTTACACGAAGTCACCCGGCCAGGATCGTACAAACTACGCCGAGAGAACGGACATCTTCTCCCACACACGCACAGCATTGATCAGCTACATCGCTTCTTTGTTTAGTGCAATTTTTGTGACTCGTATTTGTACATCATCTCTTTATGCCTCATATGAATAAAACGAAATCTTTTTCTGCTTAATTCATCTTTGGCCCTGTCATGACTAATGACCTTACTCACAACAGAGCCAGGGGCTAATCAATACATGAGTATACGCCCCGAGTGTCTTCTAAAACGACTAAGTAAGCCTTGCCCATCCTGATTGTGAAACTCCAACAGAGAGTGCATAAACATAAGGAGGCAACTGGTTTCTGAAAACAGTCTACAGAAGCCTCGGCTGACAAACACTCGCCTTCAGTCATTATGCACATCCTTATACGGTCATAACTGGTCTAATTGTGAAACTCCCATGCTAACTCCTATACATATGCTGACCCACAGTCTCATAAAACAGGAACAGCCAAGAGTGCATAATATAAGACAGTTGCTGACAGAATTAAACCATCCAAAGCTTTATCCTTACAAAAAATAGTACTGCCAAAATATAAAGTACTCAAATTCTACTTATGACTACTTCATTGTTTTTTTAACAGGAATTCTCCAGAACCAGAACTACGGAGACAGGGGAACATCCTTCGCCAGCTCCTCACCACAGCTACTAGCCTCTGACATCAGCTGGGCTGCTTGCTCAATAGTAGTGCCTTTAGCAAAACCCCTCTTACAAGTCGGCAGGTCCACTTTGGGGTATAGCGATTTGACAACACTCAAGGTGTGGCGAGCAGCATACTCAGCAACAGACTTATAGTGCGCCTTCAGAGCTTCAGAAGCTTGTGCCAGTGTTGCATGCAGACGACCCTCAGGCATCTCTCCGGGAACTGGCCAGACGTACTGACAGATGGACCTAGCACCCTGGAGAAGAGAGGCGTTCTCACCCTTCAAGGTCTCCAGCTCACCTACAGAATCATAGTCGATTAGCGAAAGGCGGCAAGGCTGACTAATGAGACCCTACTCTTAAGCCTTACCCTGAATCTTCTCTTTCTCGGTGAGAAGGGCATCAGAATCAGTCTTCAGCCTGTCCAGGTCATTCTGGAGAGCCTCTTTCTCTCGAATGGCTGTTGACAGTGCCTTTGCCTTGTCTTCAGCCTCGAGAGTCACCTTTGCCAGATTGTCCCTCAATAGGGGGGCATTCCTTCTCAATAGTTCCAGCTCATTCAGATCGTCTTTAGTCACCTTTGGCTGAGCTGCAAAACATAAAAAGCAGAAAGAGTCAATACACTCACAAATTCTCAAAGATAACGGTTCAAAGATCCCACCTGAGATGGCAAGCTCAAGCTCGGCCTTCTCCTTCTGAGTGTTTAACAACTCAGCTCTCAGCTTTGCCAATTCCTCCTGCTGACCCTGGATTGTTAGATTCTTAGCGGCCAGGTCGTCATGGAGGGAGTCTGCTGGAGACTTTAAAACCTTGAAGAATTCAGTCTTCTCCCTGCTCTTAGCAATTATTTTCTGCAAAAGTACGAGCATGTCAGACGCCTAATTTTTTCTAGAAACGAAGGAAGAGATGAGACAAGGAATGTACCTGCTGAGTGTCAATCAGATCAATTAGCTGATTCTCGGCCAGGTCAAACTCTTCCTCGTCCTCCCCTTCCTTAATGTTCACCTTCTTCCCGGCAAACTCAAAAGAAAAAGCTCCAGATTGTTTCTTCCTCTCTCAAAATTCAAACAGAGCTGGATTAAACTCAATCGAAGGGGGAGGAAGGTCTTCAACTTCAGGATCAGGCTCAGAAGAGCTAATGTTGCCTGGACCTTGGGTCTGACCGACTAAGGGGTCCTCCAGGCTCATCATCTGCACCTCCATGGCAGGTGTTGAAGGAGGATGAGGTACCAGAGCTTGTGACTCAGCAGTCGGCTGAGTTGCTTCCCTTGGCCCTTCTTCATCACCACCCCCAGCAGCAGACACGGGCATCGAGGCTGCAGCGTTTGTCGCAGTTGCCTCAGCGCTAGCATCTCTTCCCTCGGGTGAGGTCTTCTCAACTGTCATCGCTGGCACTTCGTCTGCCGGAAGGCTGTCAAATAAAGAAGGGGACTTGATATCAGTCCGCTAAAATAATCAGCAGAAAAACACTAGGTTAAAGATGGTGACAAAAGAGCTTGCCTGTCAGAAACCCTGAGTCGCTTCAGGGGCTTTGATCTCTTCTTACCGGGGGCTTGAGTGGTCTGCACGGTCGAGCCAACAGTCAAGACAGTTTCTTCGACCATCGCCTCACTGGGTTTATTGACCTCAGTCTCTCTCTCCCCTCAAGCAAGGGCCTCAACACGAGCTCCGACCTGTTGCAGCTTGGTGACAAGATCACTGGTACACATTCATCCCAACAATGATCACAAACACTCTGACTGAAACAATTTGCATTCTTTTTTTGTTTTTGCGAAGTGCATTAACATTGGATTCAAATAACTGAGCTACATAAAACATGATTCTACATAGCAAAAGCAGCCAAAACGACCGGACCACTAAACTCAAATACTTCTCGTCAGAATAGTGGACCCCTCACTGGCATTCCCTTCCGAGCTGTCCTTCGTGTCTTCCTGCCAGGTTGGCCACAGCTTGTATCGTGTGCTCCCTCTGCGCATTCCAGTTCGGTTGACGAGGAGTTGACGAGCTCTTGTTCAGCTCTATCATCAGCATGCGCTTCAACCGAACTAGCATCCAACATTTGGGAAATACTTCCTCCCTCAGCTGCATCCTTATTCTGCAGAAATTGAAATTGTTATTAAGCAAGTCAGAAACCTCTATCCCGAGAAGATGGTACCTGCTTATAAATTCGAGCAGCTAGGGAAGGGTGTCAGACCTGAGCTTTGGTCTTCTTAGCCCTCTTGGCCTGTGGGTCAGTTGGTTTCACGGCCAGAAGCTCAACGCCACTTGTCCCCTCCTGCTCCTCCTCATCAGAACTCAAGATGACTATTGAGGGGTTCCTCTTGCGCTTGGGTGCTACAGAATGGCCAAGTAATTGTTGACTACTAGAAGCATATGGCTTGCAGCATGATCAAGACCTAATCGACAAGCATCACGGTCTTGATTGGCTTTACTTCGCCTTTCGCATTGAAAAAGTGACTCACCAGCATGATTAGGTTGGGAGGGGGCAGTGGCCTCACTATGATTCGGAGATTCCTCTCCATCTTCACTGCTGGTGGCCAGAGGGTCCTCCTCTTCCTCTCCATCTTTGCGATCATCATCATCATCGCCATCATCTTCCCACTCAGGTCCCCCGAACAGGGCATTGAGCTCCCTGTCGGAGATTTCTTCATCATCATCAGCTAGCTCGATGTTTTGTTCCCTGATCAGAAGAATTCTCAGGTTGACATCGTTAATCACTGGAGGTTCAGGGCCAGGGCTCTTAAACCTGTCGCGGTCCTACAACAACAATACTTCTGATAAATCAGCATACCTTCAAGATAGATTACTCAGGCAACGACTGGAAAAATCAAAATGGTACTTACTGCAGGACGAGGCTTGTTCTTCCAGTAGCCAAACCACTGAAAATCACCAGTAGGCTTCAGCAGGGTGACGTTGTCCTTCAACAAGAAACAATCGTTCTTGGGGGACATGACTCGGAACTTCCTGACCTCACGGTACCCACCAGGGATTGGTTCTTGGTTAGGATCTCTCGGACCCTTCCACAACCAAGCTGGGAAGTCTCTTGCCTTCAAAGGTTGAAACTTTCTTAGGCAGAAGTTCAGTGCTATCGCTGGGCCGAGAACTCCTTTACTCGGCTCCTTCACTGCGGCAATCATCTCATGCAGCTCCTTCAGCCCTCTTGTCACTGCTGGGCTTGGTTTGCTTTTCCAGATATCCTCATACACGGGATGCCTGTTCTCAAACTTGGGCAGAGCAGGGAGTACGTTAGCACAGTAGAACCATTCCGAGTGCCACCCTTTATTGGAGGAGGTCAGTCGACAGTCGAAGTACTTGTTCTTCCTCCGAAGCTGAATGCCGGCACCTCCAATCAGTTGTGGTTTCTCGGCTGATGGTTGAGGCTTCAGGAAAAATAAGTCTCTAAACAGATCGAAGTGGGGCTCAATCCCCAGGAAACACTCGACAAGAGTGATAAACATCGACAAATGAAGAATGCCATTAGGGTTCAGGTCAGTCAACTGAATCTTGAAAAAGTGCAAGAGTGACCTGAAGAACTGATGGGTAGGCAGTCCAAACCCACGACGGAAGAAGGACTCAAAGACAATGATTTCACCTGGCCCAGGGGATGGGAATCTTTCCCCTTCCGCTGCGCGCCATCCGATGACTTCTTTGGGAGGCAGCCAACCCATCTTCACCAAGTATTCCAATCTGGACTCGGAGGAGATCGATGTAGGCCATGGATTGGCCTCTTCTTCTTCGGCAGCATCTGGAACAATGGTGAGAGGGCCCATGTTCGCGGATCCATCTCCGGCACTTCCCGCAACAGTTGCTCCCTGGGCAGCCACGATCAACTCCATCTCTCTCTGACCTTCTTCTCCAGCCATCGCGTCACAGAAATTGGTGAGGGGAAGTTAGGGATTTGATGAGCAGGGTGGAATGCGGTGGGGAGAAGAAGGAACTGTTGCTGCGGCAAGATCCAACCTTATAAGAGGAGATATCAGGTTCTACGGCACAGATCGCCCGATTTTATCTCTACGGCCCAGATTCCCTAACCGTTTGGCTTCCCCGGGACGCTAGGGTTGTAAACAGGCGGGAAATTTGGTACCCTAAAAGTCACTCGGCTGAATCACTCGGCCAGAACGTGATGACGTTTGCTCCTTAACCGGATGACTACTCGGATATGAGCATATTAGTTGAATTAAACTTGACTTGATTAAACACAAGAAATTGAGTCTCTTTATTTCATTAACAACGAGATGCGGAACAATGCAGACAAGACCATTCACCGAAAGGTGAAAATGCAGACAACATCACGAAAACAAATATGATATGCATTACAAGAGACTCAAGAGAGCATCAGCTGCTCCAGCCTATCATAAAGAACCTACATATATCCACCACGGCGGCTGCGGGTCCTGTGAGCAACGCAAGAAGGCTTGATGAGCAGATCGTTGTGCCCTGGCAAGTATCTCCTGCGCGTCTCACCCTTGTCTTCTTCTCCATATGAGATGGCAATCAACTCTGGCAGCGTGAGAACCTCTGGTGGAGGAGGAATCGCTGCGAGTGGGGGCTCATTGTGCACCTCAACCAACTCAAGGGGTACCGGAGCAGGAGCTGGAACTGCTGGCGGCGCAGAATTTGCTGGAGATAGCGGGGCATTGCCTGGAGCTGGTGGTGCTGCAACAGAAGGCTCTCCACGCTTTGAGTTCCTACGACTGGCCATGGTGGGGAAGATGAAACAATTGCCGAAAACCAATAGCTAGTTATAAAGGCAAAGATTGAGAATCTGGAAGGACAAAAATGACATGACGTCTCAGCTTCAGTTTCTGAAAAGTGTCTGTTCAGATTCCGCAAGCAGAGACAAATTTACTACAGTGATCTTGTGATCTTATGGATAAGGATGGACTACTCGGATCGATGTCCCTAAAGTTTGGTGCTTGGTTATTGAGTATACACTTAATCATTCTGATTATTTGTATATCACTCAGTTCCTCGGCCAGAGCAAAGGAAATTCTCATGTCCCTGACAATTTTCAGTCGGAGGGCTACAAATACATTTTAGCTTCATCTACAATATTTTGATGGTTCTAATTCCTTTTGAGTCTGCATATAATTGTTCCAATTATCCACAGACTCGGGGGCTAGTCCACGTGAACTCACTTGCATGAGTTCTACCTGTTTTATACGGCTGTATCATCAGTCAAGCTCATTTCAGCAAATAATCGAGGTTTTCTAGTTCTTTTTGAGTCTGTACATAATTACTCTAATTATCCACAGACTCGAGGGCTAGTCCACGTGGACTCACTTGCGTGAGTTCCACCTTTCTATTAGCAAACTTGCCAGGCACACGGGTTGTCTTATATCTTTGACAATTTAAGTCGGATAGTACCTAGAATTTATCCTCTTCTGTGTCCCAATTGTTTTCGTTGAGAGACAGCTTGGAGGCTACAGGTTGTAATCATCCCTGGCTAATCTAAGTTGGATGGACCTAGACACCAGTCTGGAATGAGAAGTTCTCGGCTGAGGCTCACCGTGCTCTCCTGTTCTAATTGCCTTGTGCGCAGGAAAACGTGAGTTTTTTATATAATGGATGCTACTTTTCAACACATCAGTATGATGCACTGATCATACATTCATCTACTCGGATCAAGATCGTATTTCTTGATGCAGGCTCACCTTGAGTTACTATACAATTCTACAAATTATACAGTAACTGGGGGGCTACATCAGTATGATGCACTGATCGTGCATTCAAAGTTTTCAAATCTGTAAGCATGCTTTTCAGCCTAGACCGACTCAGTTAGTTGGGTACTATCCACATAGTATGCTTTAAGCACTAGCCGACAGACTCGGATGCTGACTTTATTCAAATCTCCTCTATGGACTTATTCGGCTCTGAGAGCTGAGTGCTGTTTTTCGTATAACACTTTCATATAAACTTGCTTCAACACGCATTTATTCAGTTTTTCTGATACCATTCAGAGTTAGGTGCCTACTGACAGCATGCCTAATTCAAGGCTCTGTTGGCCTTGGTACACCCGAGGTCAAGTATCTCAAACTTGATTCAGGTCAAATCCTTTTTAATTTCTCAATATCACTTGAGATCAATTCCTACATGGAGAGAAGACTAGTCGGAAGCAATCCACTGGATCAATCAAAAAGCACTTGGAGGCTACTGTCGTTACCATGCCCCCCGGGTACCCTCAAGACCAAAGGGCCGAGTAACCTGACAAGGTTGTCGGACCAGCTCAAAAGAGACCGAGTAGCCTACAACGCAAGATGGAAGGTTCTACTACTCGGCGTGACCTAGAAGGGCTTCTTGACTTGTACTCCAAGTATTTCCATGTTGTAACCGACTAGGATACTTTCCATGTAACCCTGTACTCCCGACTATATAAGGCGAGCAGGGGCTCCATCTCAAACATACGCAATACAGACCACCTCATACAGGACATAGGATTTTTATCCTCCGGGAGGCCCGAACCTGTCTAAACTCCTTGTCTCATGTTCACCATCGTATTCTTGGTTCCTTCGCCCCTAGTTAAAATCTATCGAGGCCCTATAACCTTGACACTACTGTGCTTGTAGAGTGGATATGAATTTTCTCCCCAGCAAAATACCATTAAGATCTGGCTGATCACAGCAAAACAAAGAAAAAGAAATATTTCAGTTGCAGCTAAATATTATATACAGAAAATATATTTCATAATTATCACCTAGTAGTAAATCTCATGGTTTATCTATGCATATAAGCATATTAGTATCCTACCTACTGAAACTGATAATCTCATATGCCAAAGGTACTTTGAAAAAATATTCTGGCCGGATCATGCAAGTCTAGGTACTTTGAAAAAATATTCTGGATCATGTAAATCTAGGTGCTCTGCTTGTCCAAAAGATCAGCAACTTGGACTGACAATAACTTAATCTCATCATAAAGGTCTTCAATAAAATAACACTACGCTATGCTGACTTATATTTGAAGGTCTGTGTGCATGTAAACTCAGATCACTCTAACTTGCATAAGAAATATTATGAAATAATTACGCCAGCAACAACTCATAGGCACCTAGTTGCTAAGCTGAATCGAAATGTTTCTTAACAAAGTGGGTTGCAAATTGACAGAACCGAAACAAATATAAAAGGCAGCCCTACTGATAAGTGATAACCCAAGAAAGAGGTAGGACGAAATCAAGAACCAGTCCGCCTCTTACCAGTGAGGGTTGCAAATTGACAGCAAGAGATGAGGCAAGAAATCAGTGGATGGACACCAGATCCGGAAATGATTTAATGCAACCTACGTCTCTCCAAATCCTGCACAGTTTTTTCATGGATCGAAGAGAAATTGGTACTAAGCGCCCAAAAAAAATTGGTTTACGGAGAGATCCCTGGACATTCTACGGAGAGGATTACCAGGCTACGGTGGTGAGAGGGAGAGGATGAGCTGGCGGAGAGGTCCAGGATCAAGCGAAGAGCAGGGAAGCCGCCGCCGCCGCCACAACAGCTCGTGAGGCGGTGAGGGCCGCCGCTCTGCGAGTCTGAGTTGAGAAGAACGACGCCGTCCGGTGGATTTGGGGGAACCAACGAGGTACGGGTTTTGTACTGCAGGTCGGACGGCTCGGTGACGGACCAACTCATTTCATGACGCAAACCAAATGCCGCAGCTAGGTTCGGATGATTCCGGACCAGTCCATGACGCAAACCAAACAAGCTGTTGAGTCGCGGGATCGCGCACTGCAGCCTCAAGTTCGGTAGAAGCATGGTCCGCCGTAGTACCTCTTGTACTTGTCCTGCTCAACTTCTAACTAGCTTGGTGTGTATTGATTCAATATCTATCCCGGTTAAATTATAAGAAAATTTCAGGATAAACAATCTTATATATACTGGTGAAAAGGAATGGCAATATGTATACTTTGCGTGGCCTAATAAAAATGTTAGTATATGGATTTGCCACTCAAATGTCAAGATGCTCATTCATTTTACGTATCCTTGTTGTGAACAACTGACCGTCAAATATCAACAAAGGAAAAAAAATATTCGCAAAAAACAAAGAGAAAAACGCTCTAATTTTGGAAGCACGGGCCGGCTCCACGGTGGTCGGCCCCATTCCTGCTCCACGCCATCAGCACTTCCACGCGTCCGTGTTGCACTTCTTAGGCCGTTTTGCTCACCTGCTGGGCCATCGTGGGGGTCGGTATCGGCCCGTATCTATTTCGTGGATTCCTGGCTCTCTGGTTCCTTTGTCGACGGCAATCCATCAATCTCTGCGTGCGTCCATGGCGACCGTGAAAAGAAGTCCATCATGTAAACGACAGCTTTCGTATTCTGTTGGGGTTTCACGGCCATCAGAAAGTCCATATCAGAGAGTTTTATTTGCTCACGTTATTTTTTTTTGTGAGCTTCGTACTAGATATGATACATAGCCCGACAAGTATAACGACGAAGGGCTTCATTAGAGTTCCAAAATCGGTGTTATAATCTCTCGCAAGATCCCCAAGCACGTCCGAGCAGTGCGCGGTCACGCTCCAGATATCCAGTCGCCGTTGTATGTGATGCCGCCGATCGACCAACTGGTGTGTGCTCGGTGGATACACAGGACCACTGCTGCGTCGGCGCCATTCCCAACGGTCGTTTAGCCTTCTCAGGGCATCCACAATGCTACAGACAGCTGCTGTCTATGAGTGTCTTGATTATCGCACATAGACAGTAAAACAGACAGCTTCTACAATAGGTTGTCTTTTATGTTGTCTATATACAATTTAATATATGCATGTGGCCACAAAACAAAAAAGATCAAGTATGGATTTAATTTTGTATACCATATTATTGCTTGTACAAGAGAATTGCTTTGTACGGAGTAGATTAAAAATAAGAAGCATAAATGTAATACTCCTAGATAGTAAGAAAAGATTGGGTTCATGGAGAATTATTCACCAGCGCTCATCTACTATTGTTAATGAAAACATTCATGTGCTTTCACGTGTATATGATCAAACTTTCTATATACAGTTTTATCCTTTTTCTCATAGATGTGAGATAAGGTGAAATGTCGTATTACCCCTAGATTCTGATGGATCATTTGCCTAACTCATCACTGGTCCATTCGGCCAGAGCCAGACCATAGTCTTGGGATTGCTCCTAAGCGCCTGAGAGGAAAACACAAAAGTAAAATACGCTTTGTCCATGCAAAACACGCAACAAGACGATATTACACTTCCGCAGTTTTCATTCGTATCCAGAGGAACGAGCCATCTCCAAAGCTCGCCGGCGGCATGGGCGAGCTTGAAGGGAAGAGCTGACCAGCAAAATAGTTTCGTTAGCAAGTTTGCAAGATGATTGAGTCACCAATTCGGATTCATACAAGCTTTCGGTGGCGAATTTCATGATTTTGTGGGTAGGGTTTGGAATTGGGGGAACAGAGGAGAACTGAATTTGGAGCTTCCCGGCGGCGAGATCTGCAGGTGGGGAAGGAGGGAGACTCCAGAGCAGGTGCGTGAAGGTCCTCCAGAGCAGGCGCGTGAAGGTCCGTGCATCTTCGAGTTGGCAGCTGGTGCTTGAAGCTTCTTCGTCGCAGCAGCAACACTTGCGGCAGCGTCAACTTGTGGAAGCCGTCCATGGAAGAAGGGGCGCTGGTGCGGCCATGGTTGTCGAGAGTTGACGGTGCAGGGCCGGTGGAGAAAGAACGCGCGCCGGCGGTAGGATTTGCCGCCATCACAAGATTGTCCCGCCAAACCAGCGCATGCGGGTGAAGATTTGCAGAATTGCAGCGGATCCTGCCGAGGCCGTCGTCTCCCAAAACGATTAGTACAACGCGCTTCCTGCCGTCGCCTCGCTCTCGAAGGCACGAGCCGGTGCTGTCGCCTCGCGAGGCGACGGGGAAGCCGTCTCCTCCCCACACGGAGGGGTTTTCTGCAAAAAACACATCATATAGACAGCATAAAACGCCGCGTTGTGGGTGCCCTCAAATGTTTGGAACGGAAGCCTCTTCCTCGTCAACCCGGTCACGGGCGTGTCGACACAGAGCTTCCGAATGGAAGCTCTGCAAACGTCTAGAACTGGTCAGTCACATCGCTCGGAATTACCAACTCATTTCGAGCTCAATATTTCAGTTTCGAGCCTCCATTTTAGTTTCAATGAAGTTGCAAATTGCACTCAAACCAAATTATGTGTCACGCCTCAAAGAGTTTTTTTTTTTTTTTGTCTTCATGCTGAATAAATCATATGTACTAGATATCAGTGGCGGAGCCAGCTGGGTGGACGGGTGGGCCTCGGCCTGAGATTCTGAAAAACTGATGTTTCTAGCACTATAGCCCATACTGTAGCACGGCACATCTAATTTTCCCTTTGTGGCCCACCCTGGCGCTGGACTGTAGCTCCGCTACTGCTAGATATATAACTGCAAAATACTTTGCACTGGTTTTCACATGCCCGCAACAAACCACCTCGTGCATGTATTTATTTTTATTTTTGCCCTGGCCTACTGGTTATATTGATTTATAAATAAGATTAAAAGTTACAGAGTCCAAAACAATCTGAAGAGAGAACGAACTAAATATAACAACAACGAAAGTGTGTTTTCTATCCACTTATCGTGCATGTTCTCAGGGCAAAAGGATAAAGGATGTAGATGACATTTGTCCCAAGCAAAATGCGATCAGGCAAGTTGACAGGTTCATACCTTTCTGGTGATGTGGAAAATAGAATGCATTCAACTCATAATTTTTCTGTTGATACATATATTATACTTGTTGTAGTTGAGCAAAAGGGAACGCAGTATATATTTATTTCTAGACAAAAGCCGGCCTCAAGATATATATGTTTATCCAATGCACTACAAAAGGGAAGATGTAATAGCAAACGACTTTGGTTTCCACAAGCCTGCAACAAACCACTTCTCGTGCATGTTTGCGGGAAAAGAATATAGATTTCATATAAAGTCAATACAATTTGTTCACGGCTGCATCAAAGGCAACAAAATGCATACATTTCTAGTGAATTGGATGCATCATGTAAGCATCTACTCACGATTTTGCTACTCCTACATGCAGGCAAAAGACAATGTTGTACTTGGGAAAAACGGGAGGCAGTATAAATGTATGCCCGTGATGAGTTTAACTGGTTCCTTGAGAACATGTAGGCATGTAGTTTGTGTGCAACAAGATAATGAACTGTAAATCATCAGAGTAGAGTGAGCTTTTGGATAGCAATTTGAACACAGAAAGATGAGTGAGGTGTTGGTGGAAGCTGAAGTGAGATAGAAGTCCCGCAAATCAAAATGCGAATCTCCATGCATTCCTCGCTGTGGCGTTGGATCAGTGACATTGGCCTTCCTGTGTGTAGTACTGTTGCCCGCTCCTGATCTTCTGACCCAAGTTCAAGTTCGGCAGAAACATGGTCTGCCGTAACCTCTAGTATCTGGCTCATTAAACTGCTGATTACCTTGGTTGACATTGTTTTAATATTCATTCCAGTTTAATTATAGGCAACTTTCAGAAAATACTGGTCTCGAATGCCCACTGGGACGAGGGGTTGATCTGTTCTTGGCTTGCATAAGTAGCACCGTTGCACATTGGGACCGCACTGTTCTTCTCACCCGGGAACTAGTCCAGTGGGGATCACGCGCTGCTGCTTCAAGTTCGGCAGAAGCGTCCTCCACAATAACCCCTTGTCTTGTACCTGCTGTGCTTCTATTCAGCTTGGTCTATTTTGATTCAATATCCATCCCAGTTTAATAATAAGAGAATTTTAGAAAGAAAGGAAAAAGCTTATAATGAAAACGAATGCCAATATGTATTGGCTCGGCATAAGAATGTTACATATGGAAATGGAACGATGGTTTGCCCCTCCAATTTCTAGATTCTCCCATTTTATCCGAATGTCCAATGGGCTTGCAGTGGAGAGGCTATCATGTTTCTGAACGTCTGACCGTAAAATATCAACAACAAATAAAAAACGGTTAATATTGTTCAAGCAAACTCCAGTTGCCAGGGTCCTCTTCTCTCTCTACCAAGATCCGATTCTCTCTCTCTCATTCTTGTTGGTGTCTGCATTACGTGCAACAACCGTATCAGATCCTGTTCTCTCTCTTCCACGTCTCCCGGCCGCGATCAGATGCAAGAAGAACAGAGTTCAGATTTCTTATCCAGTCGTTGATACAGTTCAAGCCGCGAGCATCGCCATCAAGGTTCGTCTTACGTGCCATTAGGATTAACAACGCGCTATGGGATTATGGATCACATCTCGTTGATGCATTTTGTTGCATTGATTGGTCTTGATAGGTAGGTTGATCGGACCGGTAGGGGGCGGCCATGGCGAACAAGGCCGGCGCGGCGGGGGCGCGGAGCCCGCTGAGCCTCGTGGTCGCCATGGCGCTGTGCTGCTTCTTCTACGTCCTCGGCGCGTGGCAGCGCAGCGGCTACGGCAAGGGCGACTCCATCGCGGCGGCGGTGACCAGGGGCACGGCCTGCGGTGGCGACGGCGCCGTCGCGGCGGGGCTCAGCTTCGACACGCACCACAACGGCGGCGCCAACTTCTCCGGCGAAAACGACGACGCGTCGCCGCCGCCGTTGTTCCCGGCGTGCGCGGCGTCGCTGGCGGACCACACGCCGTGCCACGACCAGGACCGCGCCATGACCTTCCCCCGAAAGAACATGGTGTACCGCGAGCGCCACTGCCCGCCGGCCGGCGAGCGGCTGCGTTGCCTGGTGCCCGCGCCGCGGGGGTACGTGACGCCGTTCCCGTGGCCGGCGAGCCGCGACGTGGTGCCCTTCGCCAACGCGCCGTACAAGTCGCTCACCGTCGAGAAGGCCGTCCAGAACTGGGTCCGCCACGAGGGCGCCCTCCTCCGCTTCCCCGGCGGCGGCACCCAGTTTCCCCAGGGCGCCGACAAGTACATCGACCAGCTCGCCGCCGCCGCCGCCGGCGTCGGCGTCCCCTTCTTCGGCTCCGGCGTCCGCACGGTGCTCGACACGGGGTGCGGCGTGGCCAGCCTGGGCGCGTACCTGGACGCGCGCGGCGTGGCGGCCATGTCGTTCGCGCCGCGGGACTCGCACGAGGCGCAGGTGCAGTTCGCGCTGGA
Source organism: Eragrostis curvula (assembly GCA_007726485.1). Taxonomy (NCBI): domain Eukaryota; kingdom Viridiplantae; phylum Streptophyta; class Magnoliopsida; order Poales; family Poaceae; genus Eragrostis; species Eragrostis curvula. Next base: position 16,976,815 of record CM017440.1, on the reverse strand, counting down.
GCGCGGCGTGCCGGCGTTCGTCGGCGTGCTGGGATCCGTCAAGCTGCCGTTCCCGCGCGCCGCCTTCGACATGGCGCACTGCTCACGCTGCCTCATCCCCTGGGGCGGCGACGACAGCAACAACGGAGGAATCTACATGATGGAGATCGACCGCGTGCTCCGGCCCGGCGGCTACTGGGTGCTCTCCGGCCCGCCCATCAACTGGAAGGCCAACCACCGGGCGTGGGAGCGCACGGAGGACGACCTCGCCGGCGAGCAGCGCCGGATCGAGGACCGCGCCGCGAAGCTATGCTGGGAGAAGGTCGCCGAGGTCAACGAGATCGCCGTCTGGCGGAAGAAACGCCCGGACTCAACGTGCTCGCCGGCGGTCCGGACCTGCGACACCGGCAACCCCGACGACGTGTGGTACAAGGACATGGAGCCCTGCGTCACGCCTCCGCCGCCCGGCGCCGGCAAAGGCGAGCTGCAGCCGTTCCCGGCGCGGCTGATGGCCGTGCCGCCGCGGGTGTCCTCCGGCGCAGTGCCGGGGTTCGCCACGGCGGAGGAGTACGCGGAGGAGAACCGGCGGTGGGAGCGCCACGTGGCGGCGTACCGGAAGGTGAACCGCAAGCTCGACGGCGGCAGCGGAAGGTACCGGAACATCATGGACATGAACGCCGGCGTGGGCGGCTTCGCGGCGGCGGTGTTCTCGTCCAAGTCGTGGGTCATGAACGTCGTGCCCACGGTTGCCGAGATCGCCACACTCGGCGTCATCTACGAGAGGGGGCTCATTGGAATGTACCATGACTGGTAAGTGTCATTGCAGGAGCACGTTGATTCATCAGAAGTTCTGTTGTACTATAGCTTCATTCACTTCTTCCCTTCAAATTTCAATGATCTAAGGAATATGTTTGTTGGAATTCTTCTTCAGGTGTGAAGCATTCTCCACTTACCCAAGAACATACGACCTCATACATGCCAATGGCATCTTCACCCTCTACAAGGACAGGTGAACCAAACTCTGTACTACTGTATATCGTTTTCATGAAACAAACAGTCAAAATCAAACTCTGTTCATCATTTTGCCCGCATGCCTTGATGTTACTTAGAACTAGTAATTCGCTGGACGGCGTGAACTGTGGCGCAATTGCCTGACAAGTTGATGTATGAACTTGGAACAGGTGCAAGATGGAGGACATACTGCTGGAGATGGACCGGATTCTGCGGCCCGAGGGCACGGTGATCCTCCGGGACGACGTCGAGGTTCTGCTCAAGGTTCAGAGGATGGTAAAGGGGATGCGGTGGAAGACACTGATGGCGGATCACGAGGACAGCCCGCACATCCCCGAGAAGGTGCTATATGCCGTCAAGCAATATTGGACTGCCGGCGATGAAGGTTCAGCGGAGGAGAAGGAGGGCGGTTCTTCAGAAGGGAAGGGTTCAGAAGAATAAAGAGTGATGGGCAGCAAGATTTTGGGCTGGGGCTGGACCTGTGTTTATGTTCAGGTCTTGTGAGGTTTCCTGAGTGTAGCGATTCCTATTTTATTTTATTTTTCTTTTCGCTGGGGTGAACAGCTTAGTCTTTGATGGAAGAGTTTAGGAATTTTTTTTTCGTTAGATAAAGAAGATTAAATTAATTATGAAGCTCAGAGTTTGCTGTTTTGATGTACTGCCACTGAGTCACTTCCGTTTTCATAGTGAAAATCATAATTTGTTACGAATTTCATACGAGTAGAGTTTTATAACAAGTTAACAATGACAATAGGAGGGAACCATGTGAGATTACATGCGCTTTGAGAAGCAAGAAGATTATAGGAATACAAATGCATCATAACCGTCGATGCACATTTTATCACTTCTCTGCCAGCTAAATATAACACTATAGGTAGTATCAGATGGTATGGTGTTGCGTTGTTAGTTTAGAAGCTTAGGAAAAAACATAATAGGCAAACAGAGTCACATTACAATTATACAATACAGAAGAACTACGACAGGAGGTCCAAATCAGTAAATGGAGTGGTTTCTCGGTATATACAGGAGAATCGCTATCGCCAAGTACTGATTTCTATTACTGTTAGTGGCTACCCATGTTTCTGTTCTCTTCTGCTGCGTGATACACAGTTGCTGCTTCTTTCTTGAGATGACTGTGGAAGGCTCAGTTGAAGCTGCCCTGGCAAAGAATCTGTCAGGCTTGAAGTCGATGCAGGGGTGCTTCTGATGTGGGAACATTCGTGCTCCGGTGACGATGATGGGCCAGGAAATAGCTGCAGCTCTTGAGGGCGTGATGCATGATCTTGACCAGCAGCAGGGCGATGCTGCTGACTGTGCAATGGTGACACTGTATTTGTTGAGTGTGTCATGGCCACACTGCTTAAATTAGGAATGCTGCTCCATATCTGATGTTGCATTGGTTGTGTCGCTAAACCAGGGTTAGTAGCATTCGCCATTGGGTGCGACATCCCAAGACTGCTTAGATTGATGTTGTTGTTTCCCATCCTTGTGCGAAGTTCATTTTGTAATTCTGATATTCGGGCTTTGATTGTAGTGTTCTCTTCTAGCAGTTCATTCTTCTCTGAACTAACCTGTTAGCAAGTGTGGTGTAAGATTAACAGAAAAAATAGACAGATTAACCGGAAGTAACTACCAAAGTGTCAATTCAATCAAACTGGCTAGCCACAATGGGAAATGTGTGGTCAATAGAATTTATCACTTTCGCATCTCTAATTAGTTAAGTGAAGATAATGACTGCATTCACAACAGATAATATGTCCAATTGTTAGAGGAACAACTCAACGCAGATTTTTCATCCTTCTACCGATCAAGGGAAGGATTGATTGTGTAAAACATTCATTTTGACAAGCCTGAAATAAACCCCATTGGCCCTTTGGTCTAACAAATGTCCCCGTTTGTTTGATAAACTCAAGGATTCATGCAGAAACTAACAAGTTAATGTTTTATCAAGAATATATAGGCACTCAAATTTGGAAACTCACATATTGGCGTTCACCTAGAAGAGCAGATTGTTCCTTTCTAAGAGACTCTACTTGAGTAATCAGATCTCGCAGTACTCGTGCAGCATCACCTAATACTGAAGCTTTTCCACTATTTTGCCGATCAAGATCTGTAATAGCAGAATTATTCCGATCAGTGGTTTAAATATGTATTAAAAGATCAATAACCTAAGCATTCATGACTGTAAAGCGAAGGAAAGTTCTGCAAACAGCCTTTCACCGAAAGAACCTAGACATGATACTTGTACGACCATATTTTATTTTCATGCACACAACACAAAGCACTAACATTAATAAGAAATACGATACACCATTAAGCAGATGGCTTTGCTTCCTTGTTAATCAGTCAGTATACACAACTGCATAACAAGTCAGCAAGAACTATGGAGATCCACTCAACCACTAGCAATTAGTAAAGCAGTAGCAAACAATGCTAGCATGCTTGTGACAGCGTAAGACGACATCCATTATGCATGATTTTCTCATCATATACGATATATTATTATGGAGGCAAAAACTTTCAGATATTTTCATGACCAAAGGGGTCAAATACCAAGTGGATAACAACTTTTCCCCATGGAATTTTGTTCTCACTTCTCAGGCTCAGTAGAAAATCGATATATAGTGGACAACTCAAAGGAAGCTTGGGATAAAGCAGAAAAGGTAGCACTTCACATGGGAATATTTCTGGCACTATCAACACAACGGGACCCCATAGACCTTTTAGAGTCCTAGAATGGAAGCAGCGAGTTTTGAATAACACCCCGCCCCCAACACACACACACACACACATAAAAAAGGATAAGGAAAAAAAAAACTAAAGACGAGGGAAAAATGAACCCCGAATGCTGTGCATCCTGTTTCTGCGTAATGGTTACAACACAATAGCAGATGACTAAATCCAGGTCTCAACATATTTTCATTTAGGCACCACTTCAATAATCTGAATAGTGTCGGTTGTCATTAACAGATGATTTCAAGTGGAGGATAAAGTGGTTGCATTTGATATTTTTCTCAAAAGAGTAAATTATTTAATCTACAGACTAACAAAAGGTCAATGACACACTACTAACCTAGCATACTGCTGAGTTCAAGAAAAAGGTCATTCAACTGGTCCCGCTTAAGCTTCTCCCGTTCAGCTTTATGATTCTTCTTTGGAGTCCTTTCCTGAGATCTTTGGTCAGGAGGCCTGCAGTAGGCAGCAAGTAATTATTCAGAAAGCACACACAAAAATAAAATGCAGATCCAGTGGAAACGGGATAGCCTGTGAGTGGGGAGCTACATTACTAGTGAAAAGCAATGCTATGACAACGGACAGAGACAAGGTTCAGATTATATGAATGTGCAAATGTGATCTCGCGTAGTCGGCCACGCCTCAGTCAAGGTAACTCTAAACTCTGACATATATCTGAAATGTCGAACTGGCATATAGCATGGAAGTTACTAAAATGATACTTCTTTAAGTGTCCAAGTTTAAGACAACAGTATTACAAGTTACTATGAGCTAAAGATCTAAACTTTAAGTGGCAAATATTACAGTT